>JAGGCT020000201.1:0-27697 GCA_017654935.2 Phymorhynchus buccinoides
TAGAAACTACAGTGTATTAATGACTAAAATATGTTTATTCTTTAGCTATTTGCGTCGGAATGATTGCTAAACTCGTTTGACGATTCTAAATCATCTGCAAGCACTTCATCATCATCGTCTTTCTTGTGTGTTTTGCAATAAGACTAGCACCTCTCTCTCAGAACCCGCAGGCCCACAGGGCCAATGGGCAGTGTGCAAAGGGTGAAGGACAAGCATCAAAATCTGATTACGTCTACTATTGAACTCAGAAACTCTGGCTTAAAGCCTCCTGTAGTGCAGCATTACATTAGTACCATAGGGGTCCAACTTCTGATTGTGTCTACTATTGAACTCAGAAACTCTGGCTTAAAGCCTCCTGTAGTGCAGCATTACATTAGTACCATAGGGGTCCAACTTCTGATTGTGTCTACTATTGAACTCAGAAACTCTGGCTTAAAGCCTCCTGTAGTGCAGCATTACATTAGTACCATAGGGGTCCAACTTCTGATTGTGTCTACTATTGAACTCAGAAACTCTGGCTTAAAGCCTCCTGTAGTGCAGCATTACATTAGTACCATAGGGGTCCAACTTCTGATTGTGTCTACTATTGAACTCAGAAACTCTGGCTTAAAGCCTCCTGTAGTGCAGCATTACATTAGTACCATAGGGGTCCAACTTCTGATTGTGTCTACTATTGAACTCAGAAACTCTGGCTTAAAGCCTCCTGTAGTGCAGCATTACATTAGTACCATAGGGGTCCAACTTCTGATTGTGTCTACTATTGAACTCAGAAACTCTGGCTTAAAGCCTCCTGTAACGCAGCATTACATTAGTACCATAGGGGTCCAACTTCTGATTGTGTCTACTATTGAACTCAGAAACTCTGGCTTAAAGCCTTCTGTAGTGCAGCAGAGTACATCAGTATTGAACTCAGAAACTCTGAATTAGAACCACCTGGAGTACAGCAGAGTACATCAGTACCATAGGGGTCCAACTTCTGATTCTGTCTACTATTGAACTCAGAAACTCTGGCTTAGAACCACCTGTAGTGCAACAGAGTACATCAGTACCATAGGGGTCCAACTTCTGATTGTGTCTACTATTGAACTCAGAAACTCTGGCTTAGAACGACCTGGAGTGCAGCAGAGCACATTAGTACCATAGGGGTCCAGCTTTTCAAACAAATCAGACATTATGATGGTCTTCGACCAGCAAAACTACAATGCATCAGAATGTCAGAGAAACTTGTTGTTTCTTCGTCTTCTTCTTCTTCGATTGCTCAGACAGTTTCCCTGTCAATTATGAGCGCAGATGCGTCATGCTGCCATTATGCGCCTAACTAAGAAATAGTTAGGCCCAGCATGTCCGACTTCGGCTGGAGGAGGAAATCTTTTTTTGAAAGTATTTCTTGAAAAAAAAAGGCAGGAGAATGGACAGGAAAGGCACAAACAAAGGGAAAAGGCAGAGTCAAAGAGAGTGACAGATTAGAGGAAGCTACAAGCACAGAACTTCCAGAAGGTGGGGGAACTATTTATACAAAAGACCTCCCGGTATCCCCACGGGGGGGTGTTGTTTATAAAGTATGCATTTCACATTAGCAACTGACCAACACTGTTCGGTTCCAAGTTAAAGGTGATACGGTTAAAAATAGGAAACTGTCATCAAACAGTTGTTTTTTAAATGAGCCATGAACAGAAACTTACCGGAGTCTGGACCATGGACATCCTCTGCTCTCTCATGTCCTTGATGATCTCAAACATACTGAACTCCTCCGTTATCATCTGTCAAATTAGACATTCACACACTGATTTCAACATACTGAACTCCTCCGTTATCATTTGTCAAATTAGACATTCACACACTGATTTCAACATACTGAACTCCTCCGTTATCATCTGTCAAATTAGACATTCACACACTGATTTCAACATGCTGAACTCCTCAGTTGTCATGTCAAATTAGACATTCACACACTGATTTCAACATGCTGAACTCCTCAGTTGTCATCTGTCAAATTAGACATTCACACACTGATTTCAACATGCTGAACTCCTCCGTTATCATCTGTCAAATTAGACATTCACACAGATTTCAGCATACTGAACTCCTCCGTTATCATGTCAAATTAGACATTCACACATTGATTTCAACATACTGAACTCCTCCGTTATCATCTGTCAAATTAGACATTCACACACTGATTTCAACATACTGAACTCCTCCGTTATCATCTGTCAAATTAGACATTCACACACTGATTTCAACATACTGAACTCCTCCGTTATCATGTCAAATTAGACATTCACACACTGATTTCAACATACTGAACTCCTCCGTTATCATCTGTCAAATTAGACATTCACACACTGATTTCAACATACTGAACTCCTCCGTTATCATGTCAAATTAGACATTCACACACTGATTTCAACATACTGAACTCCTCAGTTGTCATCTGTCAAATTAGACATTCACACACTGATTTCAACATACTGAACTCCTCCGTTATCATCTGTCAAATTAGACATTCACACACTGATTTCAACATACTGAACTCCTCCGTTGTCATGTCAAATTAGACATTCACACACTGATTTCAACATACTGAACTCCTCAGTTGTCATCTGTCAAATTAGACATTCACACACTGATTTCAACATACTGAACTCCTCCGTTGTCATGTCAAATTAGACATTCACACACTGATTTCAGCATACTGAACTCCTCCGTTATCTGTCAAATTAGACATTCACACACTGATTTCAACATGCTGAACTCCTCAGTTATCATCTGTCAAATTAGACATTCACACACTGATTTCAACATACTGAACTCCTCAGTTGTCATGTCAAATTAGACATTCACACACTGATTTCAACATGCTGAACTCCTCCGTTATCATCTGTCAAATTAGACATTCACACACTGATTTCAACATACTGAACTCCTCAGTTGTCATGTCAAATTAGACATTCACACACTGATTTCAACATACTGAACTCCTCAGTTGTCATGTCAAATTAGACATTCACACACTGATTTCAACATACTGAACTCCTCAGTTGTCATCTGTCAAATTAGACATTCACACACTGATTTCAACATACTGAACTCCTCCGTTATCATCTGTCAAATTAGACATTCACACAATGATTTCAACATACTGAACTCCTCCGTTGTCATGTCAAATTAGACATTCACACACTGATTTCAACATACTGAACTCCTCAGTTGTCATCTGTCAAATTAGACATTCACACACTGATTTCAACATACTGAACTCCTCAGTTGTCATGTCAAATTAGACATTCACACACTGATTTCAGCATACTGAACTCCTCCGTTATCTGTCAAATTAGACATTCACACACTGATTTCAACATGCTGAACTCCTCAGTTATCATCTGTCAAATTAGACATTCACACACTGATTTCAACATACTGAACTCCTCAGTTGTCATGTCAAATTAGACATTCACACACTGATTTCAACATGCTGAACTCCTCCGTTATCATCTGTCAAATTAGACATTCACACACTGATTTCAACATACTGAACTCCTCAGTTGTCATGTCAAATTAGACATTCACACACTGATTTCAGCATACTGAACTCCTCCGTTATCATCTGTCAAATTAGACATTCACACACTGATTTCAACATACTGAACTCCTCCGTTATCATCTGTCAAATTAGACATTCACACACTGATTTCAACATACTGAACTCCTCCGTTATCTGTCAAATTAGACATTCACACACTGATTTCAACATGCTGAACTCCTCCGTTATCATCTGTCAAATTAGACATTCACACACTGATTTCAACATACTGAACTCCTCCGTTATCATGTCAAATTAGACATTCACACACTGATTTCAACATACTGAACTCCTCAGTTGTCATCTGTCAAATTAGACATTCACACACTGATTTCAACATACTGAACTCCTCCGTTATCATCTGTCAAATTAGACATTCACACAATGATTTCAACATACTGAACTCCTCCGTTGTCATGTCAAATTAGACATTCACACACTGATTTCAACATACTGAACTCCTCAGTTGTCATCTGTCAAATTAGACATTCACACACTGATTTCAACATACTGAACTCCTCCGTTGTCATGTCAAATTAGACATTCACACACTGATTTCAGCATACTGAACTCCTCCGTTATCTGTCAAATTAGACATTCACACACTGATTTCAACATGCTGAACTCCTCAGTTATCATCTGTCAAATTAGACATTCACACACTGATTTCAACATACTGAACTCCTCAGTTGTCATGTCAAATTAGACATTCACACACTGATTTCAACATGCTGAACTCCTCCGTTATCATCTGTCAAATTAGACATTCACACACTGATTTCAACATACTGAACTCCTCAGTTGTCATGTCAAATTAGACATTCACACACTGATTTCAGCATACTGAACTCCTCCGTTATCATCTGTCAAATTAGACATTCACACACTGATTTCAACATACTGAACTCCTCCGTTATCATTTGTCAAATTAGACATTCACACATTGATTTCAACATACTGAACTCCTCCGTTATCATTTGTCAAATTAGACATTCACACACTGATTTCAACATACTGAACTCCTCCGTTATCATCTGTCAAATTAGACATTCACACAATGATTTCAACATACTGAACTCCTCCGTTATCATTTGTCAAATTAGACATTCACACATTGATTTCAACATACTGAACTCCTCAGTTATCATCTGTCAAATTAGACATTCACACACTGATTTCAACATGCTGAACTCCTCCGTTATCATTTGTCAAATTAGACATTCACACACTGATTTCAACATGCTGAACTCCTCCGTTATCATCTGTCAAATTAGACATTCACACACTGATTTCAACATACTGAACTCCTCCGTTATCATTTGTCAAATTAGACATTCACACACTGATTTCAACATACTGAACTCCTCCGTTATCATTTGTCAAATTAGACATTCACACACTGATTTCAACATGCTGAACTCCTCCGTTATCATCTGTCAAATTAGACATTCACACACTGATTTCAACATACTGAACTCCTCCGTTATCATTTGTCAAATTAGACATTCACACACTGATTTCAACATACTGAACTCCTCCGTTATCATCTGTCAAATTAGACATTCACACACTGATTTCAACATACTGAACTCCTCCGTTATCATCTGTCAAATTAGACATTCACACACTGATTTCAACATGCTGAACTCCTCCGTTATCATCTGTCAAATTAGACATTCACACACTGATTTCAACATACTGAACTCCTCCGTTATCATTTGTCAAATTAGACATTCACACACTGATTTCAACATACTGAACTCCTCCGTTATCATCTGTCAAATTAGACATTCACACACTGATTTCAACATACTGAACTCCTCAGTTATCATCTGTCAAATTAGACATTCACACACTGATTTCAACATACTGAACTCCTCCGTTGTCATGTCAAATTAGACATTCACACACTGATTTCAACATACTGAACTCCTCAGTTGTCATCTGTCAAATTAGACATTCACACACTGATTTCAACATACTGAACTCCTCCGTTATCATCTGTCAAATTAGACATTCACACACTGATTTCAACATACTGAACTCCTCCGTTATCATCTGTCAAATTAGACATTCACACACTGATTTCAACATACTGAACTCCTCAGTTGTCATCTGTCAAATTAGACATTCACACAATGATTTCAACATACTGAACTCCTCCGTTGTCATGTCAAATTAGACATTCACACACTGATTTCAGCATACTGAACTCCTCCGTTATCTGTCAAATTAGACATTCACACACTGATTTCAACATGCTGAACTCCTCAGTTATCATCTGTCAAATTAGACATTCACACACTGATTTCAACATACTGAACTCCTCAGTTGTCATGTCAAATTAGACATTCACACACTGATTTCAACATGCTGAACTCCTCCGTTATCATCTGTCAAATTAGACATTCACACACTGATTTCAACATACTGAACTCCTCAGTTGTCATGTCAAATTAGACATTCACACACTGATTTCAGCATACTGAACTCCTCCGTTATCATCTGTCAAATTAGACATTCACACACTGATTTCAACATACTGAACTCCTCCGTTATCATCTGTCAAATTAGACATTCACACACTGATTTCAACATACTGAACTCCTCCGTTATCTGTCAAATTAGACATTCACACACTGATTTCAACATGCTGAACTCCTCCGTTATCATCTGTCAAATTAGACATTCACACACTGATTTCAACATACTGAACTCCTCCGTTATCATGTCAAATTAGACATTCAAACACTGATTTCAACATACTGAACTCCTCAGTTGTCATCTGTCAAATTAGACATTCACACACTGATTTCAACATACTGAACTCCTCCGTTATCATCTGTCAAATTAGACATTCACACACTGATTTCAACATACTGAACTCCTCCGTTGTCATGTCAAATTAGACATTCACACACTGATTTCAACATACTGAACTCCTCAGTTGTCATCTGTCAAATTAGACATTCACACACTGATTTCAACATACTGAACTCCTCCGTTGTCATGTCAAATTAGACATTCACACACTGATTTCAACATACTGAACTCCTCCGTTATCATCTGTCAAATTAGACATTCACACACTGATTTCAACATGCTGAACTCCTCCGTTATCATCTGTCAAATTAGACATTCACACATTGATTTCAACATACTGAACTCCTCCGTTATCATCTGTCAAATTAGACATTCACACACTGATTTCAACATGCTGAACTCCTCCGTTATCATCTGTCAAATTAGACATTCACACACTGATTTCAACATACTGAACTCCTCAGTTGTCATGTCAAATTAGACATTCACACACTGATTTCAGCATACTGAACTCCTCCGTTATCATCTGTCAAATTAGACATTCACACACTGATTTCAGCATACTGAACTCCTCCGTTATCATTTGTCAAATTAGACATTCACACACTGATTTCAGCATACTGAACTCCTCCGTTATCATCTGTCAAATTAGACATTCACACACTGATTTCAACATACTGAACTCCTCCGTTATCATCTGTCAAATTAGACATTCACACAATGATTTCAGCACACTGAACTCCTCCGTTATCATTTGTCAAATTAGACATTCACACAATGATTTCAACATACTGAACTCCTCCGTTATCATCTGTCAAATTAGACATTCACACACTGATTTCAACATGCTGAACTCCTCCGTTATCATTTGTCAAATTAGACATTCACACACTGATTTCAACATGCTGAACTCCTCCGTTATCATCTGTCAAATTAGACATTCACACACTGATTTCAACATACTGAACTCCTCCGTTATCATTTGTCAAATTAGACATTCACACACTGATTTCAACATACTGAACTCCTCCGTTATCATCTGTCAAATTAGACATTCACACACTGATTTCAACATGCTGAACTCCTCCGTTATCATCTGTCAAATTAGACATTCACACACTGATTTCAACATACTGAACTCCTCCGTTATCATTTGTCAAATTAGACATTCACACACTGATTTCAACATACTGAACTCCTCCGTTATCATCTGTCAAATTAGACATTCACACACTGATTTCAACATACTGAACTCCTCCGTTATCATTTGTCAAATTAGACATTCACACACTGATTTCAACATGCTGAACTCCTCCGTTATCATCTGTCAAATTAGACATTCACACACTGATTTCAACATACTGAACTCCTCCGTTATCATTTGTCAAATTAGACATTCACACACTGATTTCAACATACTGAACTCCTCCGTTATCATTTGTCAAATTAGACATTCACACATTGATTTCAACATGCTGAACTCCTCCGTTATCATCTGTCAAATTAGACATTCACACACTGATTTCAACATACTGAACTCCTCAGTTATCATCTGTCAAATTAGACATTCACACACTGATTTCAACATGCTGAACTCCTCCGTTATCATCTGTCAAATTAGACATTCACACACTGATTTCAACATACTGAACTCCTCCGTTGTCATGTCAAATTAGACATTCACACACTGATTTCAACATACTGAACTCCTCAGTTGTCATGTCAAATTAGACATTCACACACTGATTTCAACATGCTGAACTCCTCCGTTATCATCTGTCAAATTAGACATTCACACAATGATTTCAACATACTGAACTCCTCCGTTATCATCTGTCAAATTAGACATTCACACAATGATTTCAACATACTGAACTCCTCCGTTATCATTTGTCAAATTAGACATTCACACACTGATTTCAACATACTGAACTCCTCAGTTATCATTTGTCAAATTAGACATTCACACAATGATTTCAACATACTGAACTCCTCCGTTATCATGTCAAATTAGACATTCACACACTGATTTCAACATACTGAACTCCTCCGTTATCTGTCAAATTAGACATTCACACACTGATTTCAACATACTGAACTCCTCCGTTATCTGTCAAATTAGACATTCACACACTGATTTCAACATACTGAACTCCTCCGTTATCATCTGTCAAATTAGACATTCACACACTGATTTCAGCATACTGAACTCCTCCGTTATCATTTGTCAAATTAGACATTCACACATTGATTTCAACATACTGAACTCCTCAGTTGTCATGTCAAATTAGACATTCACACAATGATTTCAGCACACTGAACTCCTCCGTTATCATTTGTCAAATTAGACATTCACACATTGATTTCAACATACTGAACTCCTCAGTTATCATCTGTCAAATTAGACATTCACACACTGATTTCAACATACTGAACTCCTCCGTTATCATCTGTCAAATTAGACATTCACACACTGATTTCAACATACTGAACTCCTCCGTTATCATGTCAAATTAGACATTCACACACTGATTTCAACATACTGAACTCCTCCGTTATCATTTGTCAAATTAGACATTCACACACTGATTTCAACATACTGAACTCCTCCGTTATCATCTGTCAAATTAGACATTCACACACTGATTTCAACATACTGAACTCCTCCGTTATCATGTCAAATTAGACATTCACACACTGATTTCAACATACTGAACTCCTCCGTTATCATTTGTCAAATTAGACATTCACACATTGATTTCAACATACTGAACTCCTCAGTTATCATCTGTCAAATTAGACATTCACACACTGATTTCAGCATACTGAACTCCTCAGTTATCATCTGTCAAATTAGACATTCACACACTGATTTCAACATACTGAACTCCTCAGTTATCATCTGTCAAATTAGACATTCACACACTGATTTCAACATACTGAACTCCTCCGTTATCATGTCAAATTAGACATTCACACAATGATTTCAGCACACTGAACTCCTCCGTTATCATTTGTCAAATTAGACATTCACACATTGATTTCAGCACACTGAACTCCTCAGTTGTCATCTGTCAAATTAGACATTCACACACTGATTTCAACATACTGAACTCCTCCGTTATCATCTGTCAAATTAGACATTCACACACTGATTTCAACATGCTGAACTCCTCCGTTATCATCTGTCAAATAAAACATAAACGGATTTAGTTCAACATGTTTCCCTGACGATTCAAATCTATTCATGTACAGCAGGCCTTCTCAGCTGCTGTGTATATATGTATGTGTGTGTGGTGTGTGTGTGTGTGTGTGTGTGTGTGTGTGTGTGTGTGTGTGTGTGTGTGTGTGTATGTATGTGTGTGTGTGTGTGTGTGTGTGTGTGTGCATGTGTGTTACATCCCCATCCTCATACGTTACCCGCCTCTTGACAGATAGCTCCTTTTCAACACAAATTGTGAATCAATCCAGTCTGCACAGGTAAACAAATACACATACACATGCATGCATGCACACATGCGCTCACATACATGTGCGCACGCACATGCACACACACACACACACACACCAACCCACCACCACCACACATACAGCATGACACTAAAGACACCCACCCTTTTCTCCAGAAGGGTCCAGGCGAAATCAATGGCACAGATGGTTCCTGTGCGGCCACAACCAGCGCTGGAAAACACAAAGCAAACCCTTGTACAAAGCTTAATCAACCTTAATTTCCCTTCTGTGCACACCAGAGAGACAGTGGGGTGGTGGGGGGTGGTGAGAAGATTAAGATTAAAATTATAGCCCCTGTCGACAACTAAGGCCATGTCAGGGCTGTCACCGCGTTAAATCTTACCACGTAATTGGAGAAGGAAATACAGAGAGCTTACATCACCTCATTCGGAAGTTTCTTCTTCCCTTTTTCAGTAACTCATTTCTACATTTTGGTCGGGGCTGTGCCGGTTGGGGTACGTCCCGGGGGCCGCTACGGTAGCCGGATTGGCCTGACCTGAGACACTAGGGAGACTTCTATTGTTAGCTCTTTTGTTTTTGTGTTGATTTTTAGCTTGGTTTATTTTCTTTTTGCCGCAACGCACAACGCACAACGCTGTATAAGTGTCCAGTGGGACAGAGCAGCGTAGTCAGATTCAGATTCAAACGTCATGAAACTGTACACGCTATCCACTCGCCGATTTCATTCTCTGTACACCAGGCACGGCATTCACGAGTGCGTCTTAAACGGTTAACACCGGTGGTAACATGTAAATTAGCATAAACAGCCAATCGTATTGGTAGTTTCTTCCGATTCACACGTTACTACCCATGTTAACTGCTTAAAGACACACTGACCCACCAAATTAAGTCCCTTGGGTTTTTCTGGGTAGCTGTGACCCACATACAAATGCCCCCCACTTCAAAGTGAGGCTGTTCTTTAAAATTATGTTTCGTTTTCAATTTGGGGGCCTTTGTATGGGAGTCAAACCTGGTCAAAACAAGATTTCTTACCAGCTATAAGAGGGAAAACATGTGAAACCCGTGATTTTGACACGTGACCTGGTGGGTCTTTAAAGACCCACCAGGTCACGTGTCAAAATCACGGGTTTCATGTGTTTTCCCTCTAATAGCTGGTAAGAAATCTTGTTTTGACCAGGTTTGACTCCCATACAAATGCCCCCAAATTGAAAACGAAACATCCTTTTAAAGAACAGCCTCACTTTGAAGTGGGGGGCATTTGTATGTGGGTCACAGCTACCCAGAAAAAACCCCCAAGGGACTTAATTTGGTGGGTCAGTGTGTCTTTAAGCAGTTAACATGGGTAGTAACGTGTGAATCGGAAGAAACTACCAATACGATTGGCTGTTTATGCTAATTTACATGTTACCACCGGTGTTAACCGTTTAAGACGCACTCGTGAATGCCGTGCCTGGTGTACAGAGAATGAAATCGGCGAGTGGATAGCGTGTACAGTTTCATGACGTTTGAATCTGAATCTGACTACGCTGCTCTGTCCCACTGGACACTTATACAGCTTTGTGCGTTGTGCGTTGCGGCAGAAAGAAAAATAAACCAAGCTAAAAATCAACACAAAAACAAAAGAACTAAAAATAGAAGTCTCCCTAGCGTTTCAGTGTCTCAGGTCAGGCCAATCCGGCTACCGTAGCGGCCCCCGGGGACGTACCCCAACCGGCACAGCCCCGACCAAAATGTAGAAATGAGTTACTGAAAAAGGGAAGAAGAAACTTCCGAATGAGGTGATGTAAGCTCTCTGTATTTCCTTCTCCAATTACGTGGTAAGATTTAACGCGGTGACAGCCCTGACATGGCCTTAGTTGTCGACAGGGGCTATAATTTTAATCTTAATCTTCTCACCACCCCCCACCACCCCACTGTCTCTCTGGTGTGCACAGAAGGGAAATTAAGGTTGATTAAGCTTTGTACAAGGGTTTGCTTTGTGTTTTCCAGCGCTGGTTGTGGCCGCACAGGAACCATCTGTGCCATCGATTTCGCCTGGACCCTTCTGGAGAAAAGGGTGGGTGTCTTTAGTGTCATGCTGTATGTGTGGTGGTGGTGGGTTGGTGTGTGTGTGTGTGTGTGTGCATGTGCGTGCGCACATGTATGCGAGCGCATGTGTGCATGCATGCATGTGTATGTGTATTTGTTTACCTGTGCAGACTGGATTGATTCACAATTTGTGTTGAAAAGGAGCTATCTGTCAAGAGGCGGGTAACGTATGAGGATGGGGATGTAACACACATGCACACACACACACCACACACACACACACACATACATAACACACACACACACACACACACACACACACACACACACACACACACACACACACACACACACACACATACATATATACACAGCAGCTGAGAAGGCCTGCTGTACATGAATAGATTTGAATCGTCAGGGAAACATGTTGAACTAAATCCGTTTATGTTTTATTTGACAGATGATAACGGAGGAGTTCAGTATGTTGAAATCAGTGTGTGAATGTCTAATTTGACAGATGATAACGGAGGAGTTCAGTATGTTGAAATCAGTGTGTGAATGTCTAATTTGACAGATGACAACTGAGGAGTTCAGTGTGCTGAAATCAATGTGTGAATGTCTAATTTGACAAATGATAACGGAGGAGTTCAGTGTGCTGAAATCATTGTGTGAATGTCTAATTTGACATGATAACGGAGGAGTTCAGTATGTTGAAATCAGTGTGTGAATGTCTAATTTGACAGATGATAACTGAGGAGTTCAGTATGTTGAAATCAGTGTGTGAATGTCTAATTTGACAGATGATAACTGAGGAGTTCAGTATGTTGAAATCAGTGTGTGAATGTCTAATTTGACAGATGACAACTGAGGAGTTCAGCATGTTGAAATCAAGTGTGTGAATGTCTAATTTGACAAATGATAACGGAGGAGTTCAGTATGTTGAAATCAGTGTGTGAATGTCTAATTTGACATGATAACGGAGGAGTTCAGTATGTTGAAATCAGTGTGTGAATGTCTAATTTGACAGATGATAACGGAGGAGTTCAGTATGTTGAAATCAGTGTGTGAATGTCTAATTTGACATGATAACGGAGGAGTTCAGTATGTTGAAATCAGTGTGTGAATGTCTAATTTGACATGATAACGGAGGAGTTCAGTATGTTGAAATCATTGTGTGAATGTCTAATTTGACAGATGATAACGGAGGAGTTCAGTATGTTGAAATCAGTGTGTGAATGTCTAATTTGACAAATGATAACGGAGGAGTTCAGTATGTTGAAATCAATGTGTGAATGTCTAATTTGACAAATGATAACGGAGGAGTTCAGTGTGCTGAAATCATTGTGTGAATGTCTAATTTGACATGACAACTGAGGAGTTCAGTATGTTGAAATCAATGTGTGAATGTCTAATTTGACAAATGATAACGGAGGAGTTCAGTATGCTGAAATCAGTGTGTGAATGTCTAATTTGACATGATAACGGAGGAGTTCAGTATGTTGAAATCATTGTGTGAATGTCTAATTTGACAGATAACGGAGGAGTTCAGTATGTTGAAATCAGTGTGTGAATGTCTAATTTGACATGATAACGGAGGAGTTCAGTATGTTGAAATCAGTGTGTGAATGTCTAATTTGACATGATAACGGAGGAGTTCAGTATGTTGAAATCATTGTGTGAATGTCTAATTTGACAGATGATAACGGAGGAGTTCAGTATGTTGAAATCAGTGTGTGAATGTCTAATTTGACAAATGATAACGGAGGAGTTCAGTATGTTGAAATCAGTGTGTGAATGTCTAATTTGACAGATGATAACGGAGGAGTTCAGTATGTTGAAATCAGTGTGTGAATGTCTAATTTGACAGATGATAACGGAGGAGTTCAGTATGTTGAAATCAGTGTGTGAATGTCTAATTTGACATGACAACTGAGGAGTTCAGTATGTTGAAATCAGTGTGTGAATGTCTAATTTGACATGACAACGGAGGAGTTCAGTATGTTGAAATCAGTGTGTGAATGTCTAATTTGACAGATGATAACGGAGGAGTTCAGCATGTTGAAATCAGTGTGTGAATGTCTAATTTGACAGATGATAACGGAGGAGTTCAGTATGTTGAAATCAGTGTGTGAATGTCTAATTTGACAGATGATAACGGAGGAGTTCAGCATGTTGAAATCAGTGTGTGAATGTCTAATTTGACAGATGATAACGGAGGAGTTCAGTATGTTGAAATCAGTGTGTGAATGTCTAATTTGACAAATGATAACGGAGGAGTTCAGTATGTTGAAATCAGTGTGTGAATGTCTAATTTGACAGATGATAACGGAGGAGTTCAGCATGTTGAAATCAGTGTGTGAATGTCTAATTTGACAAATGATAACGGAGGAGTTCAGTATGTTGAAATCAGTGTGTGAATGTCTAATTTGACAGATGATAACGGAGGAGTTCAGTATGTTGAAATCAGTGTGTGAATGTCTAATTTGACAAATGATAACGGAGGAGTTCAGTATGTTGAAATCAGTGTGTGAATGTCTAATTTGACAGATGATAACGGAGGAGTTCAGCATGTTGAAATCAGTGTGTGAATGTCTAATTTGACAGATGATAACGGAGGAGTTCAGTATGTTGAAATCATTGTGTGAATGTCTAATTTGACAAATGATAACGGAGGAGTTCAGTATGTTGAAATCAGTGTGTGAATGTCTAATTTGACAGATGATAACGGAGGAGTTCAGCATGTTGAAATCAGTGTGTGAATGTCTAATTTGACAAATGATAACGGAGGAGTTCAGCATGTTGAAATCAGTGTGTGAATGTCTAATTTGACAGATGATAACGGAGGAGTTCAGTATGTTGAAATCAATGTGTGAATGTCTAATTTGACAAATGATAACGGAGGAGTTCAGTGTGCTGAAATCATTGTGTGAATGTCTAATTTGACAGATGATAACGGAGGAGTTCAGTATGCTGAAATCAGTGTGTGAATGTCTAATTTGACAGATGATAACGGAGGAGTTCAGTATGTTGAAATCAGTGTGTGAATGTCTAATTTGACAAATGATAACGGAGGAGTTCAGTATGCTGAAATCAGTGTGTGAATGTCTAATTTGACAGATGATAACGGAGGAGTTCAGTATGCTGAAATCAGTGTGTGAATGTCTAATTTGACATGACAACTGAGGAGTTCAGTATGTTGAAATCAGTGTGTGAATGTCTAATTTGACAGATGATAACGGAGGAGTTCAGCATGTTGAAATCAGTGTGTGAATGTCTAATTTGACATGACAACTGAGGAGTTCAGTATGTTGAAATCAGTGTGTGAATGTCTAATTTGACAGATGATAACTGAGGAGTTCAGCATGTTGAAATCAGTGTGTGAATGTCTAATTTGACAGATAACGGAGGAGTTCAGTATGCTGAAATCAGTGTGTGAATGTCTAATTTGACATGACAACGGAGGAGTTCAGTATGTTGAAATCAGTGTGTGAATGTCTAATTTGACAGATGACAACTGAGGAGTTCAGTATGTTGAAATCAGTGTGTGAATGTCTAATTTGACATGACAACGGAGGAGTTCAGTATGTTGAAATCAGTGTGTGAATGTCTAATTTGACAGATGATAACGGAGGAGTTCAGTATGTTGAAATCAGTGTGTGAATGTCTAATTTGACAGATGACAACTGAGGAGTTCAGTATGTTGAAATCAGTGTTTGAATGTCTAATTTGACATGATAACGGAGGAGTTCAGTATGTTGAAATCAGTGTGTGAATGTCTAATTTGACAGATGATAACGGAGGAGTTCAGCATGTTGAAATCAGTGTGTGAATGTCTAATTTGACAGATAACGGAGGAGTTCAGTATGTTGAAATCAGTGTGTGAATGTCTAATTTGACAGATGATAACGGAGGAGTTCAGTATGTTGAAATCAGTGTGTGAATGTCTAATTTGACAGATGATAACGGAGGAGTTCAGTATGCTGAAATCAGTGTGTGAATGTCTAATTTGACATGACAACTGAGGAGTTCAGTATGTTGAAATCAGTGTGTGAATGTCTAATTTGACAGATGATAACGGAGGAGTTCAGCATGTTGAAATCAGTGTGTGAATGTCTAATTTGACATGACAACTGAGGAGTTCAGTATGTTGAAATCAGTGTGTGAATGTCTAATTTGACAGATGATAACTGAGGAGTTCAGCATGTTGAAATCAGTGTGTGAATGTCTAATTTGACAGATAACGGAGGAGTTCAGTATGCTGAAATCAGTGTGTGAATGTCTAATTTGACATGACAACGGAGGAGTTCAGTATGTTGAAATCAGTGTGTGAATGTCTAATTTGACAGATGACAACTGAGGAGTTCAGTATGTTGAAATCAGTGTGTGAATGTCTAATTTGACATGACAACGGAGGAGTTCAGTATGTTGAAATCAGTGTGTGAATGTCTAATTTGACAGATGATAACGGAGGAGTTCAGTATGTTGAAATCAGTGTGTGAATGTCTAATTTGACAGATGACAACTGAGGAGTTCAGTATGTTGAAATCAGTGTGTGAATGTCTAATTTGACATGACAACTGAGGAGTTCAGTATGTTGAAATCAGTGTGTGAATGTCTAATTTGACATGACAACTGAGGAGTTCAGTATGTTGAAATCAGTGTGTGAATGTCTAATTTGACAGATGATAACGGAGGAGTTCAGTATGTTGAAATCAGTGTGTGAATGTCTAATTTGACAAATGATAACGGAGGAGTTCAGTATGTTGAAATCAGTGTGTGAATGTCTAATTTGACAGATGATAACGGAGGAGTTCAGCATGTTGAAATCAGTGTGTGAATGTCTAATTTGACAAATGATAACGGAGGAGTTCAGTATGTTGAAATCAGTGTGTGAATGTCTAATTTGACAGATGATAACGGAGGAGTTCAGTATGTTGAAATCAGTGTGTGAATGTCTAATTTGACAAATGATAACGGAGGAGTTCAGTATGTTGAAATCAGTGTGTGAATGTCTAATTTGACAGATGATAACGGAGGAGTTCAGCATGTTGAAATCAGTGTGTGAATGTCTAATTTGACAGATGATAACGGAGGAGTTCAGTATGTTGAAATCAGTGTGTGAATGTCTAATTTGACAAATGATAACGGAGGAGTTCAGTATGTTGAAATCAGTGTGTGAATGTCTAATTTGACAGATGATAACGGAGGAGTTCAGCATGTTGAAATCAGTGTGTGAATGTCTAATTTGACAAATGATAACGGAGGAGTTCAGCATGTTGAAATCAGTGTGTGAATGTCTAATTTGACAGATGATAACTGAGGAGTTCAGTATGTTGAAATCAATGTGTGAATGTCTAATTTGACAAATGATAACGGAGGAGTTCAGTGTGCTGAAATCATTGTGTGAATGTCTAATTTGACAGATGATAACGGAGGAGTTCAGTATGCTGAAATCAGTGTGTGAATGTCTAATTTGACAGATGATAACGGAGGAGTTCAGTATGCTGAAATCAGTGTGTGAATGTCTAATTTGACAAATGATAACGGAGGAGTTCAGTATGCTGAAATCAGTGTGTGAATGTCTAATTTGACAGATGATAACGGAGGAGTTCAGTATGCTGAAATCAGTGTGTGAATGTCTAATTTGACATGACAACTGAGGAGTTCAGTATGTTGAAATCAGTGTGTGAATGTCTAATTTGACAGATGATAACGGAGGAGTTCAGCATGTTGAAATCAGTGTGTGAATGTCTAATTTGACATGACAACTGAGGAGTTCAGTATGTTGAAATCAGTGTGTGAATGTCTAATTTGACAGATGATAACTGAGGAGTTCAGCATGTTGAAATCAGTGTGTGAATGTCTAATTTGACAGATAACGGAGGAGTTCAGTATGCTGAAATCAGTGTGTGAATGTCTAATTTGACATGACAACGGAGGAGTTCAGTATGTTGAAATCAGTGTGTGAATGTCTAATTTGACAGATGACAACTGAGGAGTTCAGTATGTTGAAATCAGTGTGTGAATGTCTAATTTGACATGACAACGGAGGAGTTCAGTATGTTGAAATCAGTGTGTGAATGTCTAATTTGACAGATGATAACGGAGGAGTTCAGTATGTTGAAATCAGTGTGTGAATGTCTAATTTGACAGATGACAACTGAGGAGTTCAGTATGTTGAAATCAGTGTTTGAATGTCTAATTTGACATGATAACGGAGGAGTTCAGTATGTTGAAATCAGTGTGTGAATGTCTAATTTGACAGATGATAACGGAGGAGTTCAGCATGTTGAAATCAGTGTGTGAATGTCTAATTTGACAGATAACGGAGGAGTTCAGTATGTTGAAATCAGTGTGTGAATGTCTAATTTGACAGATGATAACGGAGGAGTTCAGTATGTTGAAATCAGTGTGTGAATGTCTAATTTGACAGATGATAACGGAGGAGTTCAGTATGCTGAAATCAGTGTGTGAATGTCTAATTTGACATGACAACTGAGGAGTTCAGTATGTTGAAATCAGTGTGTGAATGTCTAATTTGACAGATGATAACGGAGGAGTTCAGCATGTTGAAATCAGTGTGTGAATGTCTAATTTGACATGACAACTGAGGAGTTCAGTATGTTGAAATCAGTGTGTGAATGTCTAATTTGACAGATGATAACTGAGGAGTTCAGCATGTTGAAATCAGTGTGTGAATGTCTAATTTGACAGATAACGGAGGAGTTCAGTATGCTGAAATCAGTGTGTGAATGTCTAATTTGACATGACAACGGAGGAGTTCAGTATGTTGAAATCAGTGTGTGAATGTCTAATTTGACAGATGACAACTGAGGAGTTCAGTATGTTGAAATCAGTGTGTGAATGTCTAATTTGACATGACAACGGAGGAGTTCAGTATGTTGAAATCAGTGTGTGAATGTCTAATTTGACAGATGATAACGGAGGAGTTCAGTATGTTGAAATCAGTGTGTGAATGTCTAATTTGACAGATGACAACTGAGGAGTTCAGTATGTTGAAATCAGTGTGTGAATGTCTAATTTGACATGACAACTGAGGAGTTCAGTATGTTGAAATCAGTGTGTGAATGTCTAATTTGACATGACAACTGAGGAGTTCAGTATGTTGAAATCAGTGTGTGAATGTCTAATTTGACAGATGATAACGGAGGAGTTCAGCATGTTGAAATCAGTGTGTGAATGTCTAATTTGACATGACAACTGAGGAGTTCAGTATGTTGAAATCAGTGTGTGAATGTCTAATTTGACAGATGATAACGGAGGAGTTCAGCATGTTGAAATCAGTGTGTGAATGTCTAATTTGACATGATAACGGAGGAGTTCAGTATGCTGAAATCAGTGTGTGAATGTCTAATTTGACATGACAACGGAGGAGTTCAGTATGTTGAAATCAGTGTGTGAATGTCTAATTTGACAGATGACAACTGAGGAGTTCAGTATGTTGAAATCAGTGTGTGAATGTCTAATTTGACATGACAACGGAGGAGTTCAGTATGTTGAAATCAGTGTGTGAATGTCTAATTTGACAGATGATAACGGAGGAGTTCAGTATGTTGAAATCAGTGTGTGAATGTCTAATTTGACAGATGACAACTGAGGAGTTCAGTATGTTGAAATCAGTGTGTGAATGTCTAATTTGACATGATAACGGAGGAGTTCAGTATGTTGAAATCAGTGTGTGAATGTCTAATTTGACAGATGATAACGGAGGAGTTCAGTATGTTGAAATCAGTGTGTGAATGTCTAATTTGACATGATAACGGAGGAGTTCAGTATGTTGAAATCAGTGTGTGAATGTCTAATTTGACAGATGATAACGGAGGAGTTCAGTATGTTGAAATCAGTGTGTGAATGTCTAATTTGACAGATGATAACGGAGGAGTTCAGTATGTTGAAATCAGTGTGTGAATGTCTAATTTGACATGATAACGGAGGAGTTCAGTATGTTGAAATCAGTGTGTGAATGTCTAATTTGACAGATGATAACGGAGGAGTTCAGCATGTTGAAATCAGTGTGTGAATGTCTAATTTGACAGATGACAACTGAGGAGTTCAGCATGTTGAAATCAGTGTGTGAATGTCTAATTTGACATGACAACTGAGGAGTTCAGCATGTTGAAATCAGTGTGTGAATGTCTAATTTGACAGATGATAACGGAGGAGTTCAGTATGTTGAAATCAGTGTGTGAATGTCTAATTTGACAAATGATAACGGAGGAGTTCAGTATGTTGAAATCAGTGTGTGAATGTCTAATTTGACAGATGATAACGGAGGAGTTCAGTATGTTTGAGATCATCAAGGACATGAGAGAGCAGAGGATGTCCATGGTCCAGACTCCGGTAAGTTTCTGTTCATGGCTCATTTCAAAAACAACTGTTTGATGACAGTTTCCTATTTTTAACCGTATCACCTTTAACTTGGAACCGAACAGTGTTGGTCAGTTGCTAATGTGAAATGCATACTTTATAAACAACACCCCCCCATGGGGATACCAGAGGGTCTTTTGTATAAATAGTTCCCCCACCTTCTGGAAATTCTGTGCTTTTAGCTTCCTCTAATCTGTCACTCTCTTTGACTCTGCCTTTTCCCTTTGTTTGTGCCTTTCCTGTCCATTCTCCTGCCTTTTTTCAAGAAATACTTTCAAAAAGATTTCCTCCTCCAGCCGAAGTCGGACATGCTGGGCCTAACTATTTCTTAATTAGGCGCATAATGGCAGCATGACGCAGCTGCGCTCATAATTGACAGGAAACTGTCTGAGCAATCGAAGAAGAAGAAGACGAAGAAACAACAAGTTTCTCTGACATTCTGATGCATTGTAGTTTTGCTGGTCGAAGACCATCATAATGTCTGATTTGTTTGAAAAGCTGGACCCCTATGGTACTAATGTGCTCTGCTGCACTCCAGGTCGTTCTAAGCCAGAGTTTCTGAGTTCAATAGTAGACACAATCAGAAGTTGGACCCCTATGGTACTGATGTACTCTGTTGCACTACAGGTGGCTCTAAGCCAGAGTTTCTGAGTTCAATAGTAGACAGAATCAGAAGTTGGACCCCTATGGTACTGATGTACTCTGCTGTACTCCAGGTGGTTCTAATTCAGAGTTTCTGAGTTCAATACTGATGTACTCTGCTGCACTACAGAAGGCTTTAAGCCAGAGTTTCTGAGTTCAATAGTAGACACAATCAGAAGTTGGACCCCTATGGTACTAATGTAATGCTGCGTTACAGGAGGCTTTAAGCCAGAGTTTCTGAGTTCAATAGTAGACACAATCAGAAGTTGGACCCCTATGGTACTAATGTAATGCTGCACTACAGGAGGCTTTAAGCCAGAGTTTCTGAGTTCAATAGTAGACACAATCAGAAGTTGGACCCCTATGGTACTAATGTAATGCTGCACTACAGGAGGCTTTAAGCCAGAGTTTCTGAGTTCAATAGTAGACAGAATCAGAAGTTGGACCCCTATGGTACTAATGTAATGCTGCACTACAGGAGGCTTTAAGCCAGAGTTTCTGAGTTCAATAGTAGACACAATCAGAAGTTGGACCCCTATGGTACTAATGTAATGCTGCACTACAGGAGGCTTTAAGCCAGAGTTTCTGAGTTCAATAGTAGACACAATCAGAAGTTGGACCCCTATGGTACTAATGTAATGCTGCACTACAGGAGGCTTTAAGCCAGAGTTTCTGAGTTCAATAGTAGACACAATCAGAAGTTGGACCCCTATGGTACTAATGTAATGTTGCACTACAGGAGGCTCTAAGCCAGAGTTTCTGAGTTCAATAGTAGACGTAATCAGATTTTGATGCTTGTCCTTCACCCTTTGCACACTGCCCATTGGCCCTGTGGGCCTGCAGGTTCTGAGAGAGAGGTGCTAGTCTTATTGCAAAACACACAAGAAAGACGATGATGATGAAGTGCTTGCAGATGATTTAGAATCGTCAAACGAGTTTAGCAATCATTCCGACGCAAATAGCTAAAGAATAAACATATTTTAGTCATTAATACACTGTAGTTTCTAGATTGACAAGGACTGCATTGTTTACTGGATATTGTCTGACACACCGGATCAGTACACAGGCCTCACTGTAGCATTGTTTACTGGATATTGTCTGACAGGATCAGTACACAGGCCTCAGTGTGGCATTGTTTACTGGATATTGTCTGACAGGATCAGTACACCGGCCTCACTGTAGCATTGTTTACTGGATATTGTCTGACAGGATCAGTACACCGGCCTCACTGTAGCATTGTTTACTGGATATTGTCTGACAGGATCAGTACACAGGCCTCAGTGTAGCATTGTTTACTGGATATTGTCTGACAGGATCAGTACACCGGCCTCAGTGTAGCATTGTTTACTGGATATTGTCTGACAGGATCAGTACACAGGCCTCAGTGTGGCATTGTTTACTGGATATTGTCTGACAGGATCAGTACACAGGCCTCAGTGTAGCATTGTTTACTGGATATTGTCTGACAGGATCAGTACAATGGCCTCAGTGTGGCATTGTTTACTGGATATTGTCTGACAGGATCAGTACACAGGCCTCAGTGTGGCATTGTTTACTGGATATTGTCTGACAGGATCAGTACACAGGCCTCAGTGTAGCATTGTTTACTGGATATTGTCTGACAGGATCAGTACACAGGCCTCAGTGTAGCATTGTTTACTGGATATTGTCTGACAGGATCAGTACACAGGCCTCAGTGTAGCATTGTTTACTGGATATTGTCTGACAGGATCAGTACACAGGCCTCAGTGTAGCATTGTTTACTGGATATTGTCTGACAGGATCAGTACACAGGCCTCAGTGTGGCATTGTTTACTGGATATTGTCTGACAGGATCAGTACACATGGCCTCAGTGTGGCATTGTTTACTGGATATTGTCTGACAGGATCAGTACACAGGCCTCAGTGTAGCATTGTTTACTGGATATTGTCTGACGGGATCAGTACACAGGCCTCAGTGTGGCATTGTTTACTGGATATTGTCTGACAGGATCAGTACACAGGCCTCAGTGTAGCATTGTTTACTGGATATTGTCTGACAGGATCAGTACACAGGCCTCAGTGTGGCATTGTTTACTGGATATTGTGCCAGACAGGATCAGTACACCGGCCTCAGTGTAGCATTGTTTACTGGATATTGTCTGACAGGATCAGTGGGGCGGCCTCACTGTGGCATTGTTTACTGGATATTGTCTGACAGGATCAGTACACAGGCCTCAGTGTGGCATTGTTTACTGGATATTGTCTGACAGGATCAGTACACAGGCCTCAGTGTGGCATTGTTTACTGGATATTGTCTGACACAGGATCAGTACACAGGCCTCCTGTGGCATTGTTTACTGGATATTGTCTGACAGGATCAGTACATGGGTCCCTGCTTGTTTTACTGTATAGTTTCAATTGTTTACTGGATATTGTCTGACACACCTGATTTACGGATGTTTTATGACACATCCTCCCCCCCAAAACATTGACCTCATCCGACATGGGGCGTTTTGAACTTATTGCCCTACATGGGGCTTACCCTGGCAATCATCTGCCTTACAGTTTTTTATCATTTGGGGGAGTGCACTGATGAGCACTGTTTACTCGGATGTTTTATGACACACCGGAATCAGTACATTGAATCATCCGACAGGGCTCTGCCCCTATGCCCTACATGGGTCCCTGGATCCCTGCCTTTCAGTTTTTTTCATTTGGGGGAGTTGCACCGATGGCATTGTTTACTGGATGTTTTCTGACACACCGGATCAGTACATTGCGCTCAACCGTATTTGTAGTGCCCCTATTGTTCTACAATAGATCCCTGGACATCCTGTATGTTCTTGATTTTTCATTTGTCTGTGTTGCACCGGTGTGGCACTGTTTTACTGATGCATTTTGTCTGATTACTACTGTGGATCAGTACTAAATTGTCTCATGTAGAGATGGTGTGCGTTGTTATACTGGATATTGATGCCTGACAGGATCACTACAATGGCCTCAGTGACTGCATTGTTTGTAGAGATGTTGTAGGGTACTGTTATTATTGAGAACATTTTGTTAGATCACTACTGTGTATGTCCTTGACTGAATTGTCTGTGTAGAGATGGTGTCAGGTTACTGTTATTATTGGGCATTTTGAACTAGATCTATTCTACTGTGTATGTCCTTGACTAAATTGTCTGTGTAAGATGGTGTAGGTACTATTATTGATGCATTTTGCTAGATTACTGCTGTGTATGTCTTGTCTAAATTGTCTGTGTAGAGATGGTGTAGGTACTGTTATTATTGATGCATTTTGCTAGATCACTACCGTGTATGTCCTTGACTCAATTGTCTGTGTAGAGATGGTGTAGGTACTATTATCTGATGCATTTTGCTAGATTCCTGCTGGTATGTCCTTGACTTAAATTGTCTGTGTAGAGATGGTGTAGGTACTATTATTGATGCATTTTGCTAGATTACTACTGTGTATGTCGCACCGTTGACTAAATTGTCTGTACAATAGAGATGGTGTAGGTACTATTATTGCTGCATTTTGCTAGATTACTACTGTGTATGTCCTTGACTAAATTGTCTGTGTAGAGATGGTGTAGGTACTATTATTGCATGCATTTTGCTAGATTACTACTGTGTATGTCCTTGACTAAATTGTCTGTGTACGTTGCCAACCGCAATGGCACTAGTTTACCATCTGGATGTTTTCTGACACACGGGATCATTACATTGTAAATGCATGGCCCGGACAGGGGCTCTGCCCCTATACCCTACATAGGTATTCCTGCCTTTCAGTTTTTTTCATTTAGGGGTACATTGCACAGATGGCACTTGGGGGGGGGAGGGGGGGTTACCTTGGATGTTTTCTGACCACACTGTATACAGTACATTGACAACATCTTCCTAGACAGGGCTCTGCCACCCCTATGACCCCTTACATGGATTCCTCGCCATTTCCAGGGTTTCTTTTTTACCATTTGCGGGGGACGTTGCACATGCCACTTGCACTGTTTACTGGGATGTTTTTCTGATCACACCGGATATAATCAGTACATTTGGAAATCATCCGAACAGGGGCTCTGCCCTGTATCCCCTACCCATGTATTCCTGCATTGCAAGTTTTGTATCATTTGGCGGGAGCTATAGCACATGAGGCACGTTGGGTGGGTGTTGTGCACACACCGGATCAGGCAACTGAATTTTACTGGGAGTACCCATCGGGCTCTTTCCCATCATATCTCTACTATTTGGGCCTGTATCCGTTGCCATTCTCATGCCGTATTTTCTTTTTTCACTTGTGGGGTAGTTGCACCAGATGGTCACTGTTCCCTGGATGTGTTCTGACACACCGGATCAGTACATTGCGCTAACCGGTATTTGTAGTCCCATTGCGCTACACCGTATTACTGTACGTCCTTGACTGAATTGTCTGTGTAGAGATGATGTAGGTACTATTATTGCTACATTTTGCTAGATTACTACTGTGTATGTCCTTGAATGAATTGTCTGTGTAGAGATGGTGTATGGTACTATTATTGGATGCATTCTTGACTATAGATGTTCACTCTACTGTGTTACAGTCCATTGACTGAATTGTCTGTGTAGAGATGGTGTAGGTACTATTATTGATGCATTTTGCGTAGGATTGACTGACTGTGTATGTCCTTGACTGAATTGTCTGTGTAGAGATGGTGTAAGTACTATTATTGCTGCATTTTTGGCTAGGATTATACTGTGTTATACTTGACTGAATTGGTCTGTAGAGATAGTAGTAGGTACCATTATTGATGCATTTGTAACCCTTTCGCCGCCAGCCAATTTTCGGCAACAGCCCTTAACAACATACGGAGGAATTGGACTAACTGAATCCAGACGCTAGACATGCCTTTTTGAGTAGCTGTGGGGTGTTAAAATCAGTGTGGGGCATAAAATGCGACATCGGCGGTGAAAAAGGGTTGAATGCGTTATTCTTGCCTCGCCCTTTTTTCAATTGGTGGGGATTATGTCTTGACTATAAAATGATAGGTAAAGGTCAAGATGTGCCAGCACTGCCCATAGCATTTCTCGGTTAATTGCGAATTTTCCGTTTTTGCCTTTCTTTACAGTCATAGCACATAGAGCTGTATTTTATGAACATTTTCAAGACTAATAACCTTCTTTTGAATACTAGCCCTATCCCTAACCCTAGCCCTAAGCCTAACCCTAACCCCCACTATGTACTGCAGTACAACGCGATTTGTCACAGTTGTGGTTCGTTGCGTTTTTTTTCCGTCATTATAGGGTGGGGGGTATGGTATATGGTTTAGGGCTAGGGTTAGGGCTTAGGGGTTAGTATCAGACAAAAAGGGATCCATTACGCTAAACATGTTTCCTAAGAATACAGATCTTGTCAATGCCTATGGTCATGAAAGGCTAATAACGGAAAATAGAATAGAATTAACCGAAGACTAGGTATGGGACGGTGGCCAACATCTTGACGCTTATACCAAAATGATATTTTAAAAATGCGTTCTGCCTTTTACTGGATTTAATTTGTATTCGTATTCGTCCAGTTTGTTAATTACAATATTGCAGTGTTATTAGTGATTAGTTTATTAGTTCATATTAATTGTTGTGGATCAAATTGTGTGTATTGTTGTTTTTCTTATGTGCACCTGGCAGCAATTTCTCTGTTATAAGATAATAAAGATGATTTGATTTGATGTTGTCTGACACAGGATCAGTACGAGTACACCCACATGGTTATGAAGAGCCTGTGCAACGAGTGGCTGGTCTCCTTCTCTGCCCAAGATCTGCACTACGGCATATCATATTGCATCACGGCGCAGGCGGCCGAAAACTTTATGAACGAGGACCCATGAAGAGTGGTCGCGCTAGCCTGTCTTTGCGTTCTGGTGGCCATGTAGCTGCAGCTGCTCGCGTTCTCTCTCTCTCTGTCTGGTCTCTGACCTCGTGTCTCGCATACCGCCTCCCAGTCCCGCCGCGCTCCCTCCCTCCCCCCCTGCACTCTCTCCTCTCTACTCTCTCTCTCTCCGCTCCCTCCCCCTCTGCTTGCTCTCACCTCTCACCCACCCTCGCTCTCTCTCCCGGACCTCATGCCCCCCGGCCTGCTCCTATCTCCCATCCCTCTCTCCCTCCCTGCCCTCGGACTCCCACCATCGCGTCCCCCTCGCCCCCTCCCTCCCTCTCACCTTGATTCCATCGTCTCTCTCTCTCTCTCCTCCCTCCTACCATCGTCTCTCTCCCTCCCCCCCCCCTCGTCTCGTCTCTCCCCTCCCCGGACTCATCCATCCCTCCCTCTCTCTCTCTCTCTCTCTCTCTCTCTCTCTCTCTCTCTCACCTCCCTCCCTCTCTCTCTCCTCTCTCTCTCTCCCTCTTCCTCTCCCCCCTCTCTCTCTCTCTCCCTCTCTCGCTCTCACTCTTGTTATTTTTTGTTTGTTTTCTTTTTGTTGTGGTCTGAGGACCCTGATGAAAAAAAAGCTGTGGTTCGTGCTTTTTTCAGTTATCCTCAATAACATTCGAGAACATTTGGAGTTCTGCTTATCTACTTTTCCCTCATTAAAAAATAATGTTGTATATCTCTCTCTCTCTCTCTGTGATGAATGGTGTGTTTGAAAGCTTTCATAATGCCCTGTTGAAACATATTAAGGCTGTGGTTGCTTGTGTGCGTACGTATGGTTTTATGTTTGTGTCACGGGTCGTGCAATGCGTTTGACATGCGTTTCATAGTGTGGTGGTGTATGTTTGTGGGTGTGGTGTGTGCATGTCCTGATGTTTGTGGGT
>JAGGCT020002019.1:0-15000 GCA_017654935.2 Phymorhynchus buccinoides
ATTTGTACATATACGAACATAGAATACAAACATGGCAAGGCATAAAATTACACATACATAATTTAACATAAAGGTAGCAAAGCAGATATTATGATACAGACAGGTTGAAATACGAATTTATAGAATTACGTACGCACAGGTATAATTGTTAATACTTGTGCGGGCATACATGCGTGTAACCATACACGCACACACCTGCACGTGCGCGCGGCACACGCAAGAATACATGCATATACGCACATATATATGTCGAAGCACGTATAAAAGAACTATACATTTTAGAACAGGGCAAACTAATGCAGCCTATGGTATGAAACCGGTAGCAATTAGCAATAAAGTGCGGACAATTTAAACATTGATTTTAGCACATTGTTGGAGAATAGTAAACAAACAGAGTGATGTGAATACATGACATCGTAATTAGCAATATAGCGTATCGGGATATATGAAAAAAGAAAGAAAGAAAAAAAAAATAAAAAAAAAAAAAAAATCATGGAGGGTCGAATGTAAGTGTCTCTCGGAGACTCGTTTTGAAGGTTGAGATAGAGGAGCATAATCTAATGTCGGACTGAAGGGAATTCCATATGAAGGAACCCGAGAAAGTAAAACTTGACTTGAATTTATCTATTCTTGTGTGTGGTAGAATATAGTTACTTGAACCATAGCGATGTGAGGCTTGTGTAAGTAGATTTTTCAGGTATTGTGGAGCTAAGTCATAGTGTACTTTGTACATGAGAATGGCTTTATTATAGCTAAGCTGTGATTGCAGTGGAAGTATGTTTAACTGGGCTTGTTTTTCTGCTGTACTGAGTTCAGGATCAGGAAGGATTATTTTAGCTCCCCTTTTGTGCATAGAATTGAGTTTTAATAGGTGACAATTAGCAGCAGAGTCCCAGACTACAGATGCGTAATTAATGTGGGAGAGACAGTGGGCATGAAAAAACATCGTGCGTGCGTCTATATCTATGAAGGGTGTAAGTTTTTTTAGTAGGAATAAGCTGCGAGCAAGTTTATGTGTCATCTTTTCAATATGGAGTTGCCATTTTAGTTCGTCATCTATTATCACTCCTAGGACTCGGTGCTCGCGTACTTGGTCTATGGCATTGTCATTAATATGAACATTTAAAATTAGAGGTTCTATTTGATGTTTTTGTCTTGAGGTAATTAACATGCTTTTGGTTTTTTTAGGATTGAGGACCATAAGGTTTTGGTAACACCAATCAGAAACATCATGCAAAGCTGACTGAAGAGAGGTTTGAATCGAAGACAGGTTTGATGCACTAGAATGGAGAGAGGTGTCATCAGCAAAAAGATCACACGAGACAGAGTCAGCCGATATTGATAAAGGTAGATCATTAATGAATAGGCAGAATAGAAGAGGCCCTAAGACTGATCCTTGGGGTACACCAGCCTTTATGATCTCAGTGCACGAGTTTGTGCCATTACTAAAAACAAACTGTGTTCTATTAGTAAGATAAGATGCAAAGAAAGAGATCGTGTTTTCGTCTCGTAAATATAGCGCCAGTTTTTTAAGTAGTATTTCATGATTCACAAAATCAAACGCTTTCTTAAAGTCTAGGAATACAGAGCCTGTCATTTTGCCTTGGTTGATTGCTGAAAGCCATGTGTCACATAGATGGACTAGGGCAGTTTGACAGGAATGGTGATGTCGAAAGCCAGATTGTAAGGGGTGAAACAAATTATTATCTTCTAAATATTGCATTAGATGTTTATGAATATGTTTTTCTAGTGGTTTAGACAGAACTGAAAGAAGAGAGATTGGCCTAAAATTATTCAAGTCAGAAATATCTTTACTTTTAGGCAATGGTATAACTTTTGCTGATTTAAGATCAGGTGGAACAATGTTCTGGTCTAGACATGCGTTGTATATGAAGGTAAGAGGTTCTATTATGTAGGGAAGTGAAAGTTTTAAGAGAGAACTACTTATATTATCAGGTCCCATTGATTTAGTATTTTTTAGATTTGAAATAAGAGAGCCAACTTCGTGAACAGCTAGTGAAGGTATTTTAAATGAACTGCCAGGTTTAGCGTTAGTATTACAGAAGGTTTGAAAAGAAGGTGGTGGTGTATAGACTTTTGCAGGTTGTGATGTATCTGTTGGACTTACAGACTCTGCTAAATTTATAAAGTAGTTATTGAATGCATCTGGCGACCAGTTAAAGTTATTCGTCTGCTGGCGATTAGACTTATGTGTGATAGTGTTTATGGCTCGCCATAAAGTAGATGTGTCCTTGTTTGCAGATACCATTTTGTTGAAGTGTTGTTTCCTGGAGTCACGAATGAGATCATTGACTTTGTTTCTTAGTTTTTTAAATTCTGATTCAGCGTTTTCACGCTCCAGTAGCTTTTCGGCTCTAACATCATCAGGTAGTGAATCAATGTTTTCTTTCTTCAGTAATTTGTATTTGTATTTCAGTTGATTTCGTTTTTTCCTTGCTTCTGCTATTTGGGGAGTTAGCCATCCAGGAAGAGTAGAACTTTTTACTCTTTTGCTTCTAAGAGGTGCGTGTTTCTCTATTACGGATAGGAATGTAGAATAAAATACATCTAGAGCTTGAATAGGACATGAACAATGAAGTACATTATTGAAGTGTGCCATGCTTAAATCATGAAAAAATGCAGGTTTATCAAAGTGTTTAAATGATCTGTAGTGAATAGTAATGTGTCCTTTGGTTTGAGTCTTAGGAGGTCTGTACATCCATGTGCATGTAACAGGGGAGTGGTCACTGATACATATGGTATCTAGAACATTAACATCAGTGACTAGGGAAGTGTTGTTGGTGTATACGTGGTCAAGTAGTGTTGCGGAAGTGGGAGTAACTCTGGTAGCCGTAGAGACAAGTTGCTGGAGGCCAAATAGGGTAGTAGTTGATCGCCATGAAGTTTGAGGCTTAAATAAGTCATAATTGAAATCACCCAATAGCAGTATATTACGATTGTTTACTTTGACATTATCCATCATACACACGAAGTCATCCAGCCAATCATATGTAGAAGCAGGGTTTCTGTATACGCAACCGAGTAATAAGGGTGATGATTTAGAATATCTTACTTCTAGCCAAATGCACTCTATATTAGCGGTTTCTAAGTCCAATCTTCTTTGTGCAAAGGGATAAATACTGTCATGAATGTAGACAGCAAGGCCAGTTTCGCCCGGTTTAGAGGCGTCACGACGGATAATGTTGTAGTTGGGGATTGTGAGCATATTGTCCGGTATATAGGTATTAAGGCGAGTTTCGCTGAGGCCTAATATGTGGATAGGTGGGGTATCATTCAGAAGCATACCTATGTCTGGTAACTTATTATACAAATGATACACATTGACATGGGCAATACGAGTTCCATTAGTTTTAGCATACATTGTCAAAGAATACGAGAATATTATAGAAACAATAATAAAAAATGAAATAAAAAATACAAGATAATCTGTATTAGGACACAAAACAAGAATTATCTGCATAAAAGTGAGGATTACAAAAGAAAGAAAACCCCCACAAGAATACAGGATTACCCCCGAATCAAGACAACGAAGAGAAGGAATATAAGAATGCAAGACTAGAGAGAGAGAGAGAGAGAGAGAGAGAGAGAGAGAGAGAGAGAGAGAGAGAGAGAGAGAGAGAGAGAGAGAGAGAGAGAGAGAGAGAGAGAGAGAGAGGAGTCCCACACCCTCTCTCTCTCTCTCTCTCACTACGCCCAACTAAGAATAGCGCGTGATAAGCCCCTAACGGTTGGACTGCCCTCTGGCGGTCAATGTATCGTCCTAGGTTGCCCATTGCCCAAAGAAAGTAAAGTCGAAACAACAGCGCGTGTCAAACGTCAAATTCACTAAATTCGCAGTAAAAGGGCCGCGAGGCCTATAAATAGCCCTATATCTACATACATACCTAACAACAACAGCAATCACCATCATCATCAACATCATCATCATCATCGTCGTCGTCGTCGTCGTCATCATCAACAACATTATACTCCTCCTCATCCTCATCCTCATCATTCATTACTTGTTTAAAATCGGCAGAAAAACGAAAGAAACTCACAAATGTAAAAGTCAAACAAGAACAACATACGCACGGATGCTTCTTTGTAGATAAAAAGAAAAAGATTTTTGTATCAATAACTTTCTGTTTCTTTACATCTACGAAGAAGCATCCGTGGGATATTTTTTGATCAATAATTTACTCCATCGAAACTAGAACAACAACAATTTTATCAATAACTTTTCTGTTTCTTTATATCTGCGAAGAAGCATCCGTGAATTTTTGTTTAATCAATAACTTCCCCCATCGAATATAGAAGATATGTCCCATATTGTGTCCTAAGACACCGAGAGGATGTTAAGCCTGATATTTGATGTTGATCAATAACTTCTTCTTCTTCTTCTTCTTCGAGGACTAGAAAGTAGGTTTAGGCTTGATTTCGTTATGAGTAGTATTTACTTTTTAATATGTGTATTCGCTTGCAAACAATATAACTTGGTCTGCTTTTGTTACGAGTGTGTGTTTACTTTTTAATTTGTTTATGCTACAAATGAATAATGTAATGTAGGAATAGGTTTCACGTTGCCATGGGTACATGTATTTACATTTTAAATTGTGCATGCTAAGATGAGTAGGTAAAGTCATATTATGTTTGACTTCTTATGTGCATGGGTTTCTTTTCAAATAAGTACATTTTAATGATGAAGTATGATTGAGGTGGGGTTTTATGTTTGTGCACTTTTCTAATTTTGAATGTTTAAAGATGAGTGTGAAAAGTAGGATTGGGTTTTATTTTCCCGTGTGTATGCGCTTACTTCACACATTTTGAATGTTAATAATGAGTATGGTTAATAATAATAGGTTTGATTTTGTTATTGATGTGTTACAATATAGGGATGTTTTTTGCATGCTTTACATTACTTTGTATGTGTTTATTTTTGCTTTCCATTTTCTACTTTTATATATGCATTCTGTCCAGAGGGCTGGATGTAAAAAAGCATGTTATTGCTTACTCTATTACCCTCTATAAATAAAATTCATTCAATTCAATTCAATTCAATTCAATTCTTCTTCTTCTTCTGGTTAAGTGCCCACAATCAACAATTTGATTTTTATGGCACTATTTCGGTCGAGGTCCGAAGTCGGAGAAACAAAAGAATCAAATAAAATAGTAACATAAAAAAAAAAAAAGAGAGAGAGAGCAAAGGAAAAAGAGAAAACCCTAATCTACAATGACCCAGCCAGCTGGTTCTCCCTGTGGATCCCCAACATGATGACATTTTAGGCAGAGGCTCGGGGTACGGGCCCGTATCTCACATTCTCCAGACTACGGGTACGGTGCTCAATCACGGGACGCATAAATTGTGCGCAAATGTCTTCAAAAACTACTAAGAATGCCGTACCTGTAACCACTGTGAAAACTTTATGTTTGTTTATAAGAACAATTCAAACAAGAACGTGCCTACACTCGTGCGTTCACGGATGATTCTTCATAAATAAAGAAACAAAAAGAAAAAGAACATTTTCTGAATGCCTTTTATTTATTTACTTTGTCATAAACGCGCGTGCGTTCACGGATGATTCTTCATAAATAAAGAAACAAAAAGAAAAAGAACATTTTCTCAATACCTTTTATTTATTTACCTTGTCATAAACGCGCGTGCGTTCACGGATGATTCTTCGTAAATATAGAAACAAAAATTAAAATTTCTCAATACTTTTTATATGCTTACCTTGTCAAAAACACCCTTCACAAGAATCCAAGATCCACCAATCATCTCTCTTTCACCACTTCAAAATTAACGCACAGAAGTACACAATCACAACCCACCAAATTCAATAAAGAAATGTGTCATTAACTGACCACAAACGATCTATATTAACTAAGAAAAAGAATAATAACATTCACCACAAGCATTCGCTTTGAATGGTCTTGGTGATAAGTTTAGTCGAAACAACAGCGCGTGTTAAAACTGTCGCCCTGTCGCTTTCCTGCCCCGCGTGCGCAGCGCATGCGTGGAGCGTGACTGTGGTTCAGTGCGAGTGTCTCGTGCGTTTGACTGCGACGCTTCACACTGTCTCACGTTTTCCCCGTGCTCTAGCTGGTAGGTTTTGTTACTGATATCGATGTGTTTGTGTTTCTTCATTTATCTTGTTAGTTCCCGAGCGTAGCTTCGGGAAGTATTGGTTTTCTTTCGTCCGTCCGTCCGTCCGTCCGTCCGACCGTCCGTGCGTGCGTGCGTGCGTGCGTCCGGCCGCGTTTTCTTGAAAAACATTCAATCTAATCCAGTCACTTTTAGGATACAAGTACAGTATTAGAGGATATTAGCTACCGATTGATTGCTTCAGTTTTATTTCCAGTTCAAGGTCATGCTGATTAAAGGAGTTCAACCCCCAAGCACTTAATTGCTAATATATCGCGAAGTTTTGCACATATTTCAATGCGGGTTTTATCACGTTTTCTGATAAAAGGGCTATAACATTATAGTCACAAATGTGTCTTTGCGCTCGTGCAAATCACGAGGTTCGAACCCCAAAGCTGTATCTCAAGAGCTGTTGAATGGAATCGCTTCAAATTGACTGTGGTGGTGTATCACGGTGCAGGAAATGTCTCATACAAACATAATAGCCATGCTGACCTTGACCTTGAAGTTTGACCGTAAAAACTTAAATTTCTTCTTGTGGCCATATCTTTCACATCCTTGGACCTACAATGTACAAATTTGGTGTACAGATGCATTGGCTTATGGTAATTCCGAATAATAAATAAAATATTTAGTACAAGAAAGGTCAAGGTCGCAACGGTTAAAGTCTGCCGGTAGGCCCGTCTGTAACCGCTCATGTACAGCCAGACATTTTTGACACAGTTACTATTTATAAAGGTGTTTTCTTTTGCAATTGCTCAGTTTCTTGTCATTGGAGCGCAGATGCGTCATGCTGCTGCTATGTGCCAGAGTGCAGCCGCTCGGGAACTTATCTGCCGCTCGGCGATCCACTTGTTCTTTACTTCTTTCTGTATTTCTGTTTGTCTGTCTTTCTTTCTCTCTTTTCCCCCCACCCTTCAGTGTGTGACATTCAGAGTCGGTATAATATGGTGCAAGCATAACTACGAATGATGGCAGAGGGTAATGAGATTGATGGGAGAGGGAGTAGTGGGGTGAAGTGTGTGTGAGACAGAGAGAGTTAGTTCGTTAGTCCATTATAGTCCCGTCAACAGCTATGGTTATCCCAGGACTGTCACCGCGTGAAGTTCGACCACGTATAACAAAACACACATCAATGATTCAACAACGTCCCAAAACCTGAAGAACAAAAAATAAACAGCACAATTCACGACATGGCATCTTCATCATTGTACTCTATAGCTCATTCATTCTCACAGTGCTGGAAACGTTGAGCCACTCTACTCTACTTATCGGATCCAGGTTTTTTTAAAACAAACAGTAAAAAAGGATAGCAAACATCTCCTAGTAAAAACAATATATACAAAGGCCATAAAGGCAAATATGCATTGCAGAGTGGGCAACATGTGCCACCTCAAGTGCGTAAGGTCCCACGCGAGAAAGCCAGCGAACAATATAAAAACAAGCGCGGATTCGCAATCGTTTGTGGCAGCGGTCTATTTTTACCACTCCAATCATTACATACACTGAGTCGCCTCCCCAGGCTTTTCAATAATTTTAATCTGTAAACCAGAATGTTATCTCTGCACCATTTCGTAACTTTTTATATCTTTTGGAAAACATTTAAAACTATTTATCCTACTTATACTCATCGAAAGAAGCACCGCATACTCGTCGTGTCTGTTGCAGTGTCTGTATTACGTATGTTTATTATTTTGTACGCTTTAAAATGAAGATTCATGTGCTCTGTTCAGTATACAATTCTTTCCATACCTAAGGACAACTGAAATGTTACTTTATGCCCAAGTATTGTTTTCTCTTTTACAATATGTGCGACAATTTTGGACCGACCGACCGACAGACCAACAGACCGACAGACCGACAAAGCGAGTCATAGGTTTGTGGCTTGTGCCACAAACAAAAACCTGGCATGTCATCAATTGTAAATGAGGATGGAGAGAATGGAACATGGGGATGAAGGGCTACTCTTAGTTTAAAGCTCCTCCACCACGACAAGGTGGAAGCCCGCGGGGGAGGGAGAGGGAGAGAGAGAGAGAGAGGGGGGGAGAGAGAGGGAGAGAGAAAGAAAGACAAACAGACACACACGCACACGCTCACGCACGCACACGCACACGCACACACACGACAATACACGAGTAAAAGACAGATCTAGACCAACTGTCATCAATACCAAAGGTCACTAAAGTGGGCTGTAACCCAATCCATCAGAGAACTTCGGATCCAATCCAGCATACAGTTTATTGATTTAAAGGGGCACCCTGGCAGATGCGTTTTTTGCAAGAAACACGTCGAGATCACCAGAAAGACAGCCTTTTCAAGGATCGGAACACTCACTTTGCTCTGGGTTCCTAGAAATCAAACCGTCAAAACGGCGATTCCTCCTTGGCATAGTTGCCGGAGAGCCATTTCGGACGGGGTGGGTGGAGGACACTCAGAGTGGTTGAAGTTCTTCGTTGTAGTGCAGTAAAAAAACCCAATTTGGAGCTATTTCCTTTTTTGTGCGCGAAACTCTTTTTGGTAAACTGTAAATAAAAAGGCTTGTATTGTGGATATTTCGTGATTTGGTCTAAGCGACTCAGGCGGCCATAAGAAAAGAGGAGGCACGTGCCTTCTCTTTCACTGAAAGAATCTAACTTTCAGCACCTCCGCCGATTTGAGAGTTTGGTTTATAGGAAACCAGAGCAAAGTGAGTGTTGCGATCTCTGCAAAGGGTGTTTTCCTGGTGAGCTCGACGTGTTTCTTGCAAAGATTAATCCGTTCGGGTGCCCCATTAAAGGAAACTATTAGCTGTTAAGTCAGACACATACAAGAAGAAGACAGTCAGTGCAGGCAAACAAGTTGGAAGGAGTTTTTTTTTATTATTAATTCCATTATATTTGCATTGAATGTTTGCTGTATATAATAGTAATATCGTCTGCCTACCAGCCTCTCTCCATCCCTATCCTTCAAAAGTCAATTCCCAGCACCTCTCTCTCTCTCTCTCTCTCTCTCTCTCTCTCTCTCTCTCTCTCTCTCTCTCTCTCTCTCTCTCTCTCTCTCTCTCTCTCTCTCTCTCTCTCTCTCTCTCTCTCTCTCTCTCTCTCTCTCTCTCTCTCTCTCTCTCTCTCTCTCTCTCTCTCTCTCTCTCTGTCTCTGTCTCTGTCTCTCTCTCTCTCTCTGTCTCTGTCTCTCTCTCTCTCTCTCTCTGTCTCTCTCTCTCTCTCTCTCTCTCTCTCTCTCTCTCTCTCTCTCTCTCTCTCTCTCTCTCTCTCTCTCTCTCTCTCTCTCTCTCTCTCTCTTATCACAAGCTCCTAATAGACAATCTTGTTTATTAGTAATGCTAATTAATGAGTTTTACTTCAAACGTTACTAATGCCATCAGCTATGTCTAGATTCTTATAAATCTCTCTCTCTCTCTCTCTCTCTCTCTCTCTCTCTCTCTCTCTCTCTCTCTCTCTCTCTCTCTCTCTCTCTCTCTCTCTCTCTCTCTCTCTCTCTCTCTCTCTCTCTGTCCCTCTCTCATATTCCCATGTTATCATATGTTTTTTTGTTTTTTGTGTGTGTTTTTTTCTACCTTAAAATTGGGTTTATTCTGAAAAATTGTCATTGTCTCAAAATGGTTTCCCTTTTTTCGTACTCAATTTAAACTACCAATTCAAGTTCACCATTGTTAAGTATTATCCATGTTTGCTTTAAATCCCATTTTTGATTTCTTTTTCAATTATTTCATGTGCCAATTTTTGTTCCATTTTCTTGACTTGATTGTTTTATGTCAAATTTTCTTTGCTTGATGCATGGTATGAATGTGTGAGTGAGAGGGCAAGGTGTAAAGAAGCTATTGTAGCTTATCCTTTTTACCCTCAATAAAACATTCGTATTCGTATTCGTATTCTCTCTCTCTCTCTCTCTCTCTCTCTCTCTCTCTCTCTCTCTCTCTCTCTCTCTCTCTCTCTCTCTCTCTCTCTCTCTCTCTCTTCTCTCTCTCTCTCTCTCTCTCTCTCTCTCTCTCTCTCTCTCTCTCTCTCTCTCTCTCTCTCTCTCTCTCTCTCTCTCTCTCTCTCTCTCAATTCGTATCCTTGTACAATAAAGTGTCTGATGTCTCTTTCTCTCTCTCTCTCTCTCTCTCTCTCTCTCTCTCTCTCTCTCTCTCTCTCTCTCTCTCTCTCTCTCTCTCTCTCTCTCTCTCTCTCTCTCCCCCCCCCTCTCGCTTTCATACCACCCTCCACCCTTCCCACCAACATCCCACCTCATCACAGTCTCTCTCTCTCTCTCTCTCTCTCTCTCTCTCTCTCTCTCTCTCTCTCTCTCTCTCTCTCTCTCTCTCTCTCTCTCTCTCTCTCTCTCTCTCTCTCAAAGTGGTATTATTCTAAAACATTGTCATTGTCTCAGAATCGTTTCCCTTTTTTCGTACTCAATTTAAACCACCAATTCAAGTTCACCATTGTTAATGATTAGGTGAAGACGGGGTAAAAAGCGCATGGGCGGCCGGGTAAGAGCCCACCCCAATTATCTCATGAAATGAAGCAAATTTCAGTCTCATTTTGCCCATGGGACGAGCGTTAATGTCTAGCATTCGTCTCATGGGCAAATTTGACTGAAATTTTCTTTATTTCATGAGATAATTGGGGTGGGCTTCTTACCCGCCCATGCGCTTTTTACCCCGTCTTCCCCTATCAATGTTTGCTTTTAATTCCTATTTTTGATTCTTTTTCAATTATTTCATGTGCCAATTTGTTTTCTTTATTTTTTTACTGGATTGTTTTATGCCAAATGTTCTTGCTTGCTGCATGGAAGAATGTGTGAGTGAGAGGGCAAGGTGCAAAGAAGCTATCCTTTTTACCCTCAATAAAACATTCGTATTCGTATTCTCTCTCTCTCTGGTTTAAATGTTTTATTTTCCAAATCAACATGAACAACAACTATGACATAACTGAAGCAACTCAACTCAACTCAACTCAACATTTATTTTGTCCTCATAAAAACAAGGATAAGTTTATTGCGGACACGTCGACAAATATATACACAAGAAACCAAACAATTCACAAAAGAACAAAATAAATTGTAATTACATGCTTTAAAAAGTTCCTTTCACACTTCACACGCCCCGCTCGCTTTAACAACTGCACGCCCGCTTGCGCGCTCACTTTCATACCACCCTCCACCCTTCCCACCAACATCCCACCTCATCACAGGGCTCTCTCTCTCTCTCTCTCTCTCTCTCTCTCTCTCTCTCTCTCTCTCTCTCTCTCTCTCTCTCTCTCTCTCTCTCTCTCTCTCTCTCTCTCTCTCTCTCTCTACCAAGCGATGCATGTCGGGTTAAAATTCCTAGCTCGTTAAAATTCCTAGCTCGCTATACTATAAGACTGACTATTTGCGGCATTTTGCGACATTGAGCATGAACGACAAATTTCACTTTTTTCTAGGGTTAGGGATAGGGTTAGGGTTAGGGTTAGGTAAATGGTTCAAGTAACGAAAAAGTGAAATTTGTGGTTGTCGCAAATAGTCACTCTCATAGTAGCGAGCTAGGAATTTTAACGAGCTAGGAATGTGAACCCTACATATGCATCAATTCGCTATACACATGCGTACATATCAGTGGAAACAGTGGACATTGTTGTCGTGTGGCAGGGTCATTAGTTTTCTGTCTATAGCAACTGACCTGCCTCTGGGGAGAGAGACAGAGAGAGAGAGAGAGAGAGAGAGAGAGAGAGAGAGAGAGAGAGAGAGAGAGAGAGAGAGAGAGAGAGAGAGAGAGAGAGAGAGAGAGAGAGAGAGAGAGAGAGAGAGAGAGAGAGAGAGACATTGTTAGTGTCTGGGTGGGTGGTTGAACCTGGGTGCATGCGTATTCCTATTATTATGTTTCCACATGTGATAACTGCTGCCATTTTAACCCTTTCAACGCCAGTCAATTTTCAGTCAACACTTTCCATGAAACTTACCTGGGTAGAGCAAATATTTTGTCTGCAATACTGAGGATTATTCTGTAGCATGCATAAAATAAGGCCTATCCTTACCTCCCTAGAATATGAACATAGACTAATTGGGTAGCAGACCCTCATTTGATGTCTTTTATTGACATGGGTGTTAAAATCATTATGGTGCCAAGAGGCGACAGTGGTGATGAAAGGGTTAAGATTAAAGATGTTGAAAAAGATATTAAAATCGAAAATTTGTGCTAAGGGGTGCTGGTGAATCTTTGATCGAAACACAGAGACAAAGATGGAGAGACAGGGACAGAGTGAGGCTTGACCACTTCTTGACCACACGAAAGGGAAATAATTTTAGGACTGAGTTGACCATGCCACCTGGTGACGAGTCAGGGGCAGAGAATGTTCTGTGGCTACAATAAACTACTAGTTCATGACAGGCAAAGGACGATAATCTTGTGTAGATGGCGCACGCATCTGAGTGCACGAGACAGGGGCAGATAATTTTCAGTATAAAGCCTTGTGAGAGAGTTTTTGTTTGTGGCACAAGCCACAAACCTATGACTCACTTTGTCGGTCTGTCGGTCTGTCAGTCTGTCGGTCGGTCCAAAATTGTCGCACGCCACAAACGATTGCGAATCCGCGCTTGTTTGAAAAATATATTATAATCGAAAATGTTGTGCATTCAAAAGGCAACATGCAAAAAGCGCGACTCTCTGAATATTCCCATTTGCGCGACCGTACGAAAAGAGCGAATGTCACTGACAGAAAGAGCGAATGTCACTGACAGAAAGAGCGAATGTGACCGACAGAAAGAGCGAATGTCACTGACAGAAAGAGCGAATGTCACTGACAGAAAGAGCGAATGTCACTGACAGAAAGAGCGAATGTCACTGACAGAAAGAGCGAATGCGACTGACAGAAAGCGAGAGGGTCGTTGAGGATTGGGATGGGGCAAGAAGTACCTTACATGAAAAAATGTCTGTTACTTTCTTACTATCCCTAACCCTATCCCTAACCTATCCCTAACCTATCCCCATCCCTATCCCCATCCCTATCCCCATCCCTATCCCCATCCCTATCCCTAACCTATCCCTAACATATCCCTAACCCTATCCCTAACGTATCCCTAACCCTATCCCTAACTTTCTGAGTTTTATGCGACTCTCTGAAATTCGCTCTTTTTGTCATCACTGTTCGCTCTTTTTGTCATTACTGTTCGCTCTTTTCGGCATCTTGTAGTTCGCGCATTTCGTATCGCGCTTTTCGAAAAGTCGCGCTTTTCGAATGCTCCGATTCAAAAGGGTGTTGGTGAGTCCTTGATCGAGACAGAATTAGAGAGAGACAGGTATAAAGACGGAGAGGTAGAGACCAAGTTGGAGAGACATACACAGAATGTAGAGAGACAGAGAGAATGGATGGGGGAGACAGACAGCTACGTCATGCATATGGACAGACACCAAGACAGAGACAAAGACAGAAAGAGGCAAAGATGGATTTTAGCTGAAACACGCACACGCATGTACGCGCACACACACGCATGTACGCGCATACGCACGCACGCACGCGCACACACGCATACTCTCTCTCTCTCTCTCTCTCTCTCTCTCTCTCTCTCTCTCTCTCTTATTTATTTATTTACAGTTATGGGTTTTCGCTAAAACGTGGATATTTCTCTCTTTCGGAACAACCAAACAGCAAAAAATAATAACTTTGACAATAGAACGGGGAGAAAAGCAAGTGGTCTTTTTAATAGACAGATTAGAGTAGGACAGAATGAAAAGTGTGAAAAGAAAGACAGGAACGCAAATAGGAAGCGGAAACACATACACATACACACGTGCACGCGTGCGCATACGCACACACACGCGCGCGCTATGCGCACAGAGAGAGAGAGAGAGAGAGAGAGAGAGAGAGAGAGAGAGAGAGAGAGAGAGAGAGAGAGAGAGAGAGAGAGAGAGAGAGAGAGAGAATACGAATACTAATGCGAACTCTTTTTATTGAGGGAAACTGGATAAGCTGATTCAGCTTTTTTACACCATACCCTCAGGCAAAAGAAAAGACAGACCGGAATATACACGAATTTAAGAGAGAGAGAGAGAGAGAGAGAGAGAGAGAGAGGGAGAGAGAGAGAGAGAGAGAGAGAGAGAGAGAGAGAGAGAGAGAGAGAGAGAGAGAGAGAGAGAGAGAGAGAGCAATCCATGTTAGTTCTTATGTCCTTCTTTTGCCTATTTTGTGCGAAAGGGAGATTTAAACACACTCGGGGCAAGCTGACCCCCCCTCTCTCAGGGCTGGATGTAAAACAGTACGTATACTTATCTCATTACCCTATATAAATACAATTTCGTTCGTTCGTTCGTTCGTTCTCTCTCTTAACAACGACACATCAGTTGTTCCAACGAACAGGTAATGAGAGAGTAACGACAACTCTACACGCCGTTCACCGATTATAATCATAGACACGGTAACGTCCCTTTACTTGGAATACACGTCACTAGTCTTGACAGACATCTCTGTGAAGAAAGTGACCTGTTGTGGAATTCCGTTACCTAAATTAGGAGATTACGTCTTGGGGGCGCTGCACTAGCTACGACGCGTTCTCCGATTGACTATCAGCTTGACTGTCACTAAGAGAGAAAGATTCTACAATTTTCATCCCACCAGTCCAGAATAGCAATTGCCTCCTCTGCCGCGGGGAACTCCTATTCAGAAACGAGACTGGCGCGCGCACGCACGCACGCACAGGTCAGGTCAGGTACATTATAGTCACAGAGGCGTCTCTGTGAACTTCGGGTTGCTCCCACCTGGAGAGCGCGTCGCAGCCAGAGGCGCGCCACCCGATTTTTTTTGATTTTTTTTGCATGCGATTTTTATGTGACTGATGAGGAATTATATACCGGAAGAAAGGGAGGGGGGGGGGGGACAACTTTTTCGTTGCCACTGTACTGGGAT
>JAGGCT020002019.1:17500-25419 GCA_017654935.2 Phymorhynchus buccinoides
CACACACACACACACACACACACACACACACACACACACACACACACACACACACACACACATTATTCATCTTTCATTCAGTAAGCCATAGCAACTGAGTTGCACGGACTGACCACATACACCAACACACACACACAAACGTCAGAGGATACACGTACAAATACACTCACACACAACGTACGCACAGACATGCACACACACACATGCATACAGACACACACACGCACATGCGTGCACACATAACCCACAAAACCAAACCACACACAAGCACACCTGCATGCTCACACACATACACAACTCATTCACTCACACACACACACACACACACACACACACACACACACACACACACACACACACACACACACACACACACACACACACACACACACACACACACACACACACACACACACACACACACACACACACACACACACACACACACACACACACACACACACACACACACACACACACACACACACACACACACACACACACACACACACACACACACACACACACACACACACACACACACACACACACACACACACACACACACACACACACACACCACCACCACCAAACACAGCACAAACCTCTTATTGAATCTTCCATCACTTGCACACAACGATAGACAACTGATCAAGTATTTAGGGTGCAGCAGGAAAAAGATGGGTTTTAAGAGAGGTTTTGAATGAGGAGACTGAGTTGGAGTGTCGGAGAGGAGAAGGCAGAGAATTCCAAAGAGATGGTGCTTGACAGGGAAAAGAACGTTGGCCAGCAGTGAAGAGAGGGCTGCCCTGCATTATGTGGGCTTGTCTCTGTGAACCGGTACCATGCAAGTACTTTTAGACGGTAGAAAAGGGAGAACAGAGGGGTTGGCAATGCCCTGTTCTGAATCTGAAGATGACGACCTGCTGGGCACGATTCAGCTGGTGGATGTTGTCCTCTCCAGTGTCCAAGTGCAGACGTTCCCTCCATTCTCTGAAGTGGCCCACGATTCAGCTGGTGGATGTTGTCCTCTCCAGTGTCCAAGTGCAGACGTTCCCTCCATTCCGCTCTGAAGTGGCCCACGATTCAGCTGGTGGATGTTGTCCTCTCCAGTGTCCAAGTGCAGACGTTCCCTCCATTCAGCTCTGAAGTGGCCCACGATTCAGCTGGCGGATGACGTCCTCTCCAGTGTCCAAGTGCAGACGTTCCCTCCATTCTCTGAAGTGGCCCACGATTCAGCTGGTGGATGTTGTCCTCTCCAGTGTCCAAGTGCAGACGTTCCCTCCATTCTCTGAAGTGGCCCACGATTCAGCTGGTGGATGTTGTCCTCTCCAGTGTCCAAGTGCAGACGTTCCCTCCATTCTCTGAAGTGGCCCACGATTCAGCTGGTGGATGTTGTCCTCTCCAGTGTCCAAGTGCAGACGTTCCCTCCATTCTCTGAAGTGGCCCACGATTCAGCTGGTGGATGTTGTCCTCTCCAGTGTCCAAGTGCAGACGTTCCCTCCATTCCGCTCTGAAGTGGCCCACGATTCAGCTGGTGGATGTTGTCCTCTCCAGTGTCCAAGTGCAGACGTTCCCTCCATTCTCTGAAGTGGCCCACGATTCAGCTGGTGGATGTTGTCCTCTCCAGTGTCCAAGTGCAGACGTTCCCTCCATTCAGCTCTGAAGTGGCACCTAAGTATTGTTTTTGCGTCAACAAAGAATATACGGTGTGGAAATTGTTCCTGTGTGCAGTCCATTGTGGAAGAGCTTGTCTGCTTGTTAGTTGCCACCCGGACCACAATGGAAAGGAATCCACTGCATGATGTTCTGTCTATGAAAGTTGATCTCAATTATCGGATACTGAGAATTTGGATTCGTAATTAATCATGTAAAAACATGTGTGATCAATCATCTTTAGCAAATTGAAATCATTTTTGTGGTTGGTATGAATGCTTTCTCGTTAACAGTTGAATTGTGCTGTCTCTCTGTTTGTCTGTCTGTCTGCCTGCCCCTCTCTCTCTCTCTCTCTCTCTCTCTCTCTCTCTCTCTCTCTCTCTCTCTCTCTCTCTCTCTCTCTCTCTCTCTCTCTCTCTCTCCTCTCTCTCTCTCTCTCTCTCTCTCTCTCTCTCTCTCTCTCTCTCTCTCTCTCTCTCTCTCTCTCTCTCTCTCTCTCTCTCTCTCTCTCTCTCTCTCTCTCTCTCTCTCTCTCTCTCTCTCTCTCTCTCTCTCTCTCTCTCTCTCTCTCTCGACGGTGACGGTGATGACGGTGATGGAGGTGGATGCACTGATGATTATGTACTTTTTGGTATAAGTAAGTCTTGGATTTAAAAACAATTATCTGCTTTTTCCTTGACAAATCCTGCTGGATTTCTTTTCTTTTCTACCTCGCGTACTTTTTTGAAAGTTTGAATCACATGTACTTGTTTATTGTATTTTCTATTTATTTTCATATTTGATGATCTCCCTACCCCGCTGTCCCCTTTCACATGGGCAGATGGCCCAGTTCAGTAAAATATTGTTCGTTGTTCATCTCTCTCTCTCTCTAATTCTCTGATCTCTCTCTCTCTCTCTCTCTCTAACTCTCTCTCTCTCTCTCTCTCTCAATCTCTCTCTCTCTCGTCTCTCTGTATCTCAGTCTCTCTCTCTCTCTCTCTCTCTCTCTCTCTCTCTCAGTCTTTGTGTATGTTGTTCGAAACAATCAACCCTTGCACAATAAAGAGCGTGCATTTGTGTTGGGTTCACTAAGTTTCAGAGACTGTAACTGTAACTGTAACTGTAACGTGTGGTCGGCTTGCTAGTAACGACTAATGACCCGTGGCTGCGTTGCGCCAATCAACCAACTACCACGGAAATCGCTTGGTCATCGCGCAAATTACGTAACAGATCTCGTCATCGCCCATAATTCTGTGATGCCTGGTACTAATGGAGGTCTAACATCAAAAGGTGTCGTCACAATCTGGTTATGGACCACGTGTATGTATGCCAGTCCGTCGTTTCCGACTATGACTGCCAGATAGCAGAGGGGGCAGCTGCTATTCCGGCGGGCTGGGCTACAGCTTGTTTATAGTGGAGAAGCCTTGCCCAGGGTACATCCCCACTCTCTCGGCCATAGAGATTTCAGGACATGATTTGGCCTTGGGGAAGGTCCCAAGTGGCACAGTGGTAGCGCGTTCGCCTCGTGTCAAGTAAACCCGAGTTCGAACCTGGGCACAGGGGATTTTCCCCTCATTTTGCACTAGGCCTTACGGTCTGAACGTGGAGTCTTTCGGATGAGACGATAAAACGAGGTCCCTTGTGCCCATGCACTTAGCGCACGTTAATCCCAGTGGCAGCGAAACAGTTGTCATTTGGTCATAACTTACCCCACCCCCCTTTCCTTCCTCATCGGTCACACCAAAATCGCATGAAAAAACAAAAAAACAAAAAAAGAAAACAGACTCTGGCTGCGACGCGCTCTAGAGGTGGGAGCAACCCGAATTTCACAGAGACGCCTTTGTGACTATAAGTGACTCTACCTAATACACTAGAGCCAGTGCAAATGCCCCCTAGTTCGAGAGGCATATTATGATGTTATGATGACTGATGCACTAAAGAATGTTCGTGTCTCGTTTCCAGGCACTAAAAGACAATGCAGCTGTGATCTACAAAGGGACCAGAATACAGTTGTCGAATGTTCTGTACTTATCGCACTGTGAAGGGTACACAAGATGTTTTTTTTTTTTTGCTGTCCCATCTTCTGGGCCGTACAGTGGCGTTGCTCCCACGCAGCTCATTCCGAGTCCCAACTCGCAGCCACACCCTGAATGTCCGGTCGCAAAATCCGAGGGGATGTTGTTTGACAGATGCAATTCGTGTTGATCGTCAATCGGTTCAGGACTGTGTTATTATTTGAACTGTAGATTATTCGTAAACCAGATTTATGGAATAAATGACTTTATAGTCTGTGGTCAACTCGAGGTTGTTAGAGTAGCTATTGTGCAGCGATCCATGTCCTGTAAAACGGTGAAGGTCTTATTTGTTGGATCTTTTCACATGCATGTGGTCAAGATGATTTCGTGAGATGTTAGGCCTACTCGTATGCAGAGTCATATAAGGACAGAGATCGCTGGTACATTCTCACCATAGTAATGTGTCGTTGTTCCATTCATATAAAGCTCATAACAAATATGAGGCATCCATGTGAAGATCAAGACGCAATGCCTCAAATGGATAAATCGTCAAAAAATATATGGCGAAATAAACACATTCAGGCATTGCTGGCTGATGAATATATATCAAAACGGGTTATTTTTAAAGACGACAAAAATGGTCAATATTTGATAATTATATACATGTCTCTCTCTCTCTCTCTCTCTCTCTCTCTCTCTCTCTCTCTCTCTCTCTCTCTCTCTCTCTCTCTCTCTCTCTCTCTCTCTCTCTCTCTCTCTCTCTCTCTCTCTCTCTCTCTCTCTCTCTCTCTCTCTCTCTCTCTCTCTCTCTCTCTCTCTCTCTCTCTCTCTCTCTCTCTCTCTCTCTCTCTCTCTCTCTCTCTCTCTCTCTCTCTCTCTCTCTCTCTCTCTCTCTCTCTCTCTCTCTCTCTCTCTCTCTCTCTCTCTCTCTCCTTCTCTCTTCCTCTCTCTCTCTTACTTTGCTAAAATATCATTAAACTGGCAACATATTCATTTCTTTGTCTTCTTATTTCCCCATTCTATGAGCATTTCAGTGAAGCGGGCGTGTGCATAATCATAAATTCGCCGATTCCACAGTGTATGAAATTCATTATGACATATTCAAAAAGACATTATGAGAAAAGTGAAACGCGTTACCAAGAAAACAAATTAAACAAAAATCCACTTTTTTTAAGGAATTATTTAAAATATGTTTCAAATCTATGTACATTGTACAAATATGTATAAGAGTTGTGCACTAGTAATTATGCATATATGCATATAGGCTAATTGTAGGAAAGTATGTGCGCATTCGCTCACACGCAAACACACTCACACACACATATCGGACTACATACTCACACATGCACGCACGCACGCATACACACACACGCACGCACACACACACACACACACACACACACACACACACACACACACACACACACACACACACACACACACACACACACACACACACACACACACACGCACGCACACTCTCGACACGCGCGTATGCACTGACATATGTATAATTATGTACATATAGACCAAGTGTAGGCTTACATGAAAAACATGTGTTTTGCAGCTTCAACAATGTGAGTGAAGATAATTATGCACAATGAACATTCATTCCATTCGATGATGTATATCAATCTTATTGCTTTGCTATTATTGTTGTTGCTGTATATTTTGTGTTGTTGGTTTCTCAAGATCATCTTCTTCTTCGATCGCTCAGACAGTTTCCTGTCAATTATGAGCGTAGATGCGTCATGCTGCCGTTATGCGCCTAACTAAGAAATAGTTAGGCCCAGCAAGTCCGACTTCGGCTGGGTTTCTCAAGATGGAACCTCTCTTGTGTTTAAAAACAAATGATACATGAAAATGCCAATAAGTTTTCCCTTTTTGACGTTTCATATTAAGAGAAATAAACGAAAAATAATGACTTGCTTTTAGGTTTTATACATTCGTGAGATGTTCTGATATAAAAGAATGATTAATCATGATTATCAGAACGCAGTTTCTTCCCCCACATCACCTAAGTGCACTCAATTACGATTACCCCAATCTGTGTCATCTCAGAAACAAGACATCATTACGTGAACAAGAATTAGTATAATTATACTGTTATTGGATTTTAAGATGAACGAGCCAAAGAAACTATTGTCCCAAGAAAGCCCGTTTCCATTGTTATGTTTGATAATTATTATGTTGTTGTCTTATCCTTGTTGTGATTACGTGTCATTGATACGGAGTTTGTTTTGTGTTTTAGGTCGTGTACACACATAAGCGGATATTCCGTGCGGAAACCCGTGCGCAATCCATACATAGGTGAAACAAAGAAGGGAAAAGATTTGCGCATGTGTCCGAATTTCCCCTATGTGCGTAAACTTGTATCCTTCTTTCTTCCACTTATTTAGGGTTTTCCGTACGGAACTTACGCGTCAAATGTGAACCCGGCCTTAATCGTAACGTACTGTTTGTTCGGGTGGTTTTGTTATAACGTTGATTTATTTTGTCTTAAGAGAGAAAGCGTTTGATGAAATGGGTTTAGGTATACAAATGCGCGGATGTGTGTGTGTGTGTGTGTGCGCACTCACGCACGCACAAGCGTGAGTGTATGTGTTTATGCACGCGCGCGTGTGCCAGAGAGAGAGAGAGGGGGGGGGGGGGGAGAGAGAGAGAGAGAGAGAGAGAGAGAGAGAGAGAGAGAGAGAGAGAGAGAGAGAGAGAGAGAGAGAGAGAGAGAGAGAGAGAGAGAGAGAGAGAGAGAGAGAGAGAGAGAGAGAGAGACTGGACACTGGACAACTTTATTTGACAAGGATAAAGATTTTAGGCGATGCCTATTCTTACAATCTGTCCTTGTAAGAGAGAGAGAGAGAGAGAGAGAGAGAGAGAGAGAGAGAGAGAGAGAGAGAGAGAGAGAGAGAGAGAGAGAGAGAGAGAGAGAGAGAGAGAGAGAGAGAGAGAGAGAGAGAGAGAGAGAGAGAGACTGGACACTGGACAACTTTATTTGACAAGGATAAAGATTTTAGGCGATGCCTATTCTTACAATCTGTCCTTGTAAGAGAGAGAGAGAGAGAGAGAGAGAGAGAGAGACGAGAGAGAGAGAGAGAGAGAGAGAGAGAGAGAGAGAGAGAGAGAGAGAGAGAGAGAGAGAGAGAGAGAGAGAGAGAGAGACAGACAGACAGACAGACAGCGTATGTGTGTGTGTGTGTGCGTGTGCGTGTGCGTGTGCGTGTGCGTGTGCGTGTGTGTGTGTGTGTGTGTGCGCGTGTATGCGTGTGTATCATTGTGCAGTGTGCGTGCCCGGCCACGTAGGCTACTTGTAAACGTGTGTGCGGATGCACTTTTGTTAAAATTAACTTTTTTTGGTTTCATTCGCGTAGTGATATGTCTGTTGAGTTCGTTCGGCCCACGTGCGCAGCTGTCCTTGTGTCTACCCCGTATTAATGTTGCTTGGTTGCTTTTTTAAGCGCTTAATTCTAGCCCAGCCCGCCAGAATAGCATCCGCCCCCTCTGCTATCTGGCAGTCATTGTCGGAAACGACAGACAGGCAACAACATCATAACGATGAAATACATACAGTGCAAGCTCCTAGCATAACACCATCAGTATCCAGAATCCTCCGAAGTCGGAGTGTGGCTGCCCACGTGGCGGGGTAATCAGCATACACCAATAAGTGATTTAGCGTCTTAACGCTCTAGTGATATATTTATTTATTTAACCAGTTATTGGTTTATTTATTTTTTGGGTGTTCATTATTCATTGATTATTTGTTTACTTATTTTGATTGATTTGCTCAGAGGGAGGGGATATTTTACAGTTGTGAACATTCTTACACTGTTTTGCCATTCTGTCGTTTTCTTTGGGGGTTGGTTATGTTTTGCAAATCGGACATTCTATGTTATGATGGACATAATACCGTACGTACACCACACGTTGACCTGCAATCACCACAAATATCAAACATCACTTCACACCAAAGTAATGCATCGTTGTCTGTTGACACCATTGGCACCATTTGGTTTGCGTGTTTAATTGAACTAATATATTTCGTTTCAGTTGTTCACTGATACACGAATGTATTCGTGTTTCGGTCTGAATTTACTCCCTTGTTGTTGGTCTAGTTGGATGCTTTCTATTGATTTGGTATTTGGTATGTTCTACTCACATAGACTTATCTCTGTGAAATTCGGACTGCTCGCCCCCGCAGAGCGCGTCGTCGCAAGTGCAGCGCCTACCCATTTGTTTTGAATTAAAACAATTTGGGGGGGCACATGGTGAGGA
>JAGGCT020002020.1:0-25000 GCA_017654935.2 Phymorhynchus buccinoides
GGCAATAACCCTATTTGATGCCACTAAATGGCTGCCTTTCGCAAGAGTGAATGCCCTTGTCAGTACCGACCAGCAAGGGAATCACTCTCACTGTCAAGGGTGTTAATAACCTTAGTTGCAGAGGCCTATAATTAAGACCTTGAAAAATCTGCCCCCAAATGTTTTTTTATTAGTCACTTTATAAGGCGCAGGGGTCTCGTTCTGGGGAAAAAGTATCACCGTAAAATATGGTAGTTGTTCAAGTCAACAAAATATCCCAAAGAACTCTACAGTATTATAGTAAACAAAACAACCATGAGAACGTTTAATCTACAGTCAACAAAATCTCCAAAACTGCAGTTTCCGATTGTTTTTCTCGAATTTCATGGGTATTGTGACCCCTGATTACAGAAAAAATGTTGGGGGGTCAGTTTCCAAAAATAAGGGGCCAGAAAAATGTGTCACTGTGCTACTCAGGTGCAGACTTCAAGGGTTATGTGACCCTTGGCTGCACAAAATGAGGGGTCAATGACCCGCACTTGTGTCCCCTGACTATCTAAACGTCTGAAAAGAATTTATAATAAAACATGTATATTATTGCAGACTATAGTAAACAACTTTTCTGCCCGTTTTCTATAGTCAACATATCAAGGCAAAGTGTAACCGATCATGATCAAAGTTCTTTTGCAGCTCGTCATAAAAGATGAAAATAATAATCTTAAAAAACCACAACTAGCCAATGCAGTGAATAAATTAGTGTACAGCAATTAACATTCAGGTCCACTTTTCAGCTGCGTAACTGGATCCACTTCCATCCTATCTCTTCAGCGCTTGACAACTAACACCGCAGTAACTAAAGATTATGGTTCAATAATAATGTTTGAAAGTATCTGTTGCTAAAAACATGGGGCTAGAAGGAAGCGAAGGTGGGTTTGGAGGTTATTCAAAACGGGAAAAAAAAAAGGGGAAGGGGGATGAAGAGAGCGAGGCAGAGACTGAGAGAGAGAGAGAGGGCAAGGGATATAATAATAATTATGGCATTTTCAATTAAAACAAGGGAGTCGCTGAGCGGCGGAAAGTTCCCGAGCTCTTTACGCCCCCTCCACTCCCCTCCCCATCACATCTTAATCCCCCACCCTGTTTGCGTTCTTTGGGTGATACGACTTTCACACAAAATTTGAAGCGATTCTGTTCTCTCCCACTTCCCCTTTTCCCTGAGCTTTTTACAGCCTGGAACAAAAACAAGGTTAAAGGTCAAGGTCAAGGGTGGGAGGGGAAAGGGGGGATCAGGTTTTAACCCTTTCACCGCCAGCCATTTTTTTTAGCGAAAATTTTCCATTAAACTTACCTGGGTGGAGAAAAAAATGTGTCTGTAATATTGTGAATTCCCCTGTGACATATTTAAAGTAAGGCCTATCCTTACCTCCCAAAATTAAGAGAATAGGGTCTTTGGATAACAGACCCTGCTTTGATGCCTTTTAGTGACATGGGTGCTAAAACACTGTGGTGTTAAAATGCGACGTTGGCAGTGAAAGGGTTAATGCATGTTGTCTAATTCTAATCATGCTTACATCAACAACACACTTGACTGAGGTTATCATTTCAGTTCAACCAGCTTGGAATAAAGAAAAATCATGGATTCGTTTGGCTTTTCTGTTTTGTGTTTCTGTACATCCATTTCTATTTTTGTTGTTGTCTTCTTTTAAGGAGGGGTAAACTGCCATTTCTTACAAAGCAATCAATCGACAACAATGTTACAATTCCACCTCTTTGCCATTTTTAACAAGCATCACAGTCGACAATTCACAATTTTTTTTTTACAAAACTTTACAAGTCTATCATTTTTGCGAGTTCTGACTAGCGAAACAAAACCAAAACCATTTCCTCTTGTTACAGCTTTAAAAGCCTTTGCTAAAACTTGTTTTTGATAGTTTGATTATATAACAGCATTCACAAGCCAACCAATTAAATGTTGCCATTTCCTATAAATTCATGTATTGCCAACAAAGGCAGCATGTTAATAAGTTGATGTGTGGGCTCCAAAAGTTTGATTGATCTGTTTTATTATCAGACACAAGTTTGTTATGACAAACTTACAACGCATGTGATTGTACCTCAGGTGTCATTTATATGATCAGCCGTAATTTCCAAAGAAATATTTGTTGAATTATGCTTCATTAAAGCTGGTCTAGAAGTTGCCCTGACACCTGTATGGACCAAGTTTCACTTACCCCCCCCCCCCCCCCCCCCCCCCCCCCCCCCCCCCCCAACAACACACACACAATACACACATAGTTTTCCCCCATTCCCATTTCCAGTTTCAAAAAGATGGTGAGCGACAACTTTTTTTAAAAAGACAGAAAAACAGTGAGAAAATTTGAATAAAGGCATTGATTTGACCGAATGCATGAACACAATGTTGCATATAATATATAAAGCAATGATCTTGATTTGCAGAAAAAACCCACCAAAAACCAATGCACATGTATGTTTAATATCACCACGCACAGATTCCGCTTATCACACGCATTCCTATTCAAAATACAGCCCAGTAAGTTGAAACAAATCAGCTGCATATTTCAACAAACATTTTAAAAAAAACCATTGCTCGACATCAAGATGCGATTTGGAGATAAACGGAACTATGAGTGCACTTCAAAATGGGTCATCAAGTGTTCAAACGCATATATCAAAAACACAAAACTTGGAACAAATTACAACAGAAGAAACAGAGATTAAAAGTTCTAAACAATTCAACACAGTTAATGCAAAGAATGTTTGCTTTTTCGCACCAGGATTTGAGATTGAATTCAACAACAAAAACAACAATAGTAGTAATCATAAAAATCAAGCATTTGCATGACATGCCAAACAAAGCTTGCAACAACATGATTCAAATAAATCTCAACAATGTCAATGATTCGCAGCTCTAGACGGGTAAACAAATGTCAATCCTATACAACCTGAACAGCAAAAAAGTCTAAAAAGGACTTGTTTTCAAGAACAAACGGAAACATATCTTTAAGAACAAACGACAAACACACCTTTAACATACAAATCTGTATCTCAATCACCACAGGCATACCATATTATTACTGGCATACTATATCACCACAGGCATACCATATTATCACTGGCATACTATACCACCACAGGCATACCATATTATCACTGGCATACTATATCACCACAGGCATACCATATTATCACTGGCATACTATATCACCACAGGCATACCATACTGGCATATATATCACCACAGCCATACCATATTATCACTGGCATACTATATCACCACAGGCATACCATATTATCACTGGCATACTATATCACCACAGCCATACCATATTATCACTGGCATACTATATCACCACAGGCATACCATATTATCACTGGCATACTATATCACCACAGGCATACCATATTATCACTGGCATACTATATCACCACAGGCATACCATATTATCACTGGCATACTATATCACCACAGGCATACCATATTATCACTGGCATACTACTGGCATACTATTATATCACCACAGGCACCACATTATCACTGGCATACTATTATACAGGCATACCATATTATCACTGGCATACTATATCACCACAAGCATACCATATTATCACTGGCATACTATACCACAGGCATATCATATTACAGGCATACCATATTATCACTGGCATACTATTATATCACCACAGGCATACCATATTATCACTGGCATACTATATCACCACAGGCATACCATATTATCACTGGCATACTATATCACCACAAGCATACCATATTATCACTGGCATACTATACCACCACAGGCATACCATATTATCACTGGCATACTATATCACCACAAGCATATTCTGTATAATTCATTACTCACTAAATTTGTGTGGTGGCAAAATTGGGCAATTCCTAAGGTTTCAAATCAACAGCAGTTTTCAAATATTTGGCACAATTTGCTATTTTAAAAAAAAAGGTCACACCACACTCACAGTTCTAATTTATTTGTTTGTCTTATATGTGTGTTTGAATGAATGAATGAAAAATGGTGTTTTACGTCCTCTCGGTCATAGACACATATGGGACATACAAAGATGGTGGGAACAATACTGGCTGCAATGCCCGGAGGCAGTGCAACACCACTAAAGTCCCGAGTTTTTATCAATATAGATATGTGTACCAGTAACCACACCTCGGATAAACCTCACCGTTTTATATATGTGTGCTTGTCTTTAATAATAAAACCAAATATCATTTAGGTCAACCAAAAATTGTAGGTGCTGTTATCTTTGTTGTTGTTGTTCTTTTCTTTTTTATTATGTTTACTTTTAACCCCTTCACTGCCAGAAGAAAAATGAGAAAATATTGATTTTTTAATTCTAAAGTTTGAACCAAACCTCTTACACTCAATCTGAGAAAATGGTCTAGAGATATATACTTTCCTGGCTTATCTAAACCAAGAACCATCATTCTAGGTCTATGACATAAAACGCTATGACATCATTAATGATGTCATCAACTAGGAGCGCTACTACTCGTAGTGGGCAGTTAAACTTCATGGAAGGGGTTAACCCTTTCAGTGCCAATGTCGACTTTTGTCACCACATTGGTTTTACACCCATGTCACTAGAGGACATCAGGTCAGAGCCTGTTGTCTGGAGACCCTGTTTTCTTGATTTGGGGAGGTGGGGATGGGCCTGATGTTACATATGTCACAGAGGAATTCTCAATATTGCAGAGAATTTTTGTTCTCTACCCAGTTAGGTTTAAGGGTATTTTTTGGCCGAAAAATGGCAGGCGGTGAAAGGGTTAAAGCATATTTCACTTTTAAAGCTAGTAAAAGGTGGCGAGCATTTTCATCCGACAAGAACAAAAGTACCCCTAAGTATTACAGCAGTTGTAGTTAAGTCTCCCTGTGGGGATACTTCTTCTTCTTTCTTCTTCCGCCAATAATGTCCACCTGCCGTAACCGGCAATTACTGACATGCACTGGGGTTCAAAGAATTATGTACCGCGGGAAAAACGAAAATGAAACTAGACAGATAAGAGGGCGTGCACGATTGAGCACCCCCTGGCTAGTCCGAGAACACCACGCCGCACACGGGAAAAACAACCACCCGGGGCGGGGGTCTTTCGTAAAAATAGTTCCCCCACCTTCTGGAAGTTCTGTGCTTGTAACTTCCTCTAATCTGCCACTCTCTTTGACTCTGCCTTTTCCCTTTGCTTTCTATCATCTACTATCTTTCTGACTTATTGGCCCATTCTCCTGGCTTTAAAAAAAAAAAAAAAATCTTCCAAATAATTTTTTGTCCTTTGAGCTCCTCCGAAATCGGAATGTGTCAGCTGTACGCAGCGGGGAGACCAGTGAAAACTGAAAACCGGACACATACGTACCTTAGCCATTATGGCCATTGGCCTGGGAACACAGAAGAAGAAGAAGAAGTAGTAAGTACTAGAAGTTACTCCTTGCAATATGTCAGAATAGATATTTAAAAATAAAAATGATGACACTTATGTGAACAGATCGTCTGCATCTGCATCGAGTAAGCTAGCAAACACCGAATTCTGATACTGTATAATGCCAACGGAAAACTTTGGGGAGAGCACGAATAATATAAATAAATTATAAAACAGAAAAAAATATACATAATATTATAAATAAATAAAATGAATACAAAAAAATGAAGGTCTAGTTGTTTGTTGGAGATGAGAGGCTAGATCAATAAAAGAATAGAACACGAAAGCTACAATGGAAAAAACAAACAAAAAACATACACTACGAATGATACAGTAACAGAACCAAACTGGGGGGGAAAAAAAAATCAAAAAAATCCACAAGGGTTTTCTGTCGAAAAATACCAGCATGGCACACAGTTAAGGAAGAAACTCAAGTCTGACAAAAACTGCATCATTTTGGCTTCGGAAGAGGGAGTGCTTAAAAAGGGACACTCTCTGCTGTTGAAAGGAACAGAACTTTATATTCTAAGAACGCCAGCCACACTATGACTTTTGGCTGGTTGACAAAACAAAAACTTTCAGTTTCACACAAATATTCCAACGATCCAAAGAAAATCTCTTTTCCAGGTCAAAAACAAACGTCCAGGCTCGTCTCAGCATGCAACAATCCGAAACAAAAGGACCAGAGGCGGAATGCTAGGTAAGAAGTCAGTCCACGTTGGATAAACAAATAACTAAACGGTATGTGTGACAGGGGGCTGACATGATTAATAACTCTCAGTCATATCCGGGATCCATCACTGTCGCTAGCGCTCACTTTCAGATCATTCCATTTTTTAAAAAAAACATTATATGTTGCTCCTTAGATCATCTTTTGGCTCCTTTGGTTACAAGCACATTTCAACTGCGTGTCAATATTGTTCTTGTTTAGTTGTCGCCCTGAGTCTGTTGATTCTTTAAAAAAAAGAAGAAAAAAAGTCCATCACCACAAAATTGCATAACAAACATTGTCACATCAAAACCAGCCGTCTACGTCTCCTCCCCTGCCTCTTAGCTCGCAACCCCTTCCCCTTTGATCACGTGAAACAAGAAGATGATTGAAGAAGAATGGAGAGAAAAGAAGCCCATCTCCAGTCCTCAGAGGTTTAGAATTAGATAGAAGTAACATAGAACTGTGAAGCTGTTTGGAACAATGGAAGCAAAGACGAAGAAGACATGGATACCATTTTTTTTAAAAGGAAAAAAAAAAAAAAAAATTGCCCCAAAACAAACATCAGATCATTATCATTGCATCTGAACAAGGAAAGAAAACAAAGAATATAAAAATTATTAAAAAAACAACCCAGCACACACACAAGTAAAAATGATATAGTCAAGTTTACAAGCTGATTGTCAGATCAACATCGAATCAAGGCTTTTGCGCCCACTCTAACCCCATGAAAGACTTGTTCAACATGCTGTGGTCACACACAGTTCTACCTATAATAAAGTATAACACGGCAGACTACTGAATGAGTGAATCATATTATTATTATTAATTTTTTTTTTTAAAAGTCCTTAGTAGACTACACACACAGTCCTGCACTGCAGCAACAGGAAAACCTCCACTCTATCGTTGTAGGCCCCCATGTGAAGCCACAGAAGAAAACACGGCCCAAAAAAATAAAAAATGAAACATGACATTTTGTAGCTACCAGTATCACCAGACAAGCATGCAAAAACGTTTTGTGTTTTTTTTAATACATGCAAAGATCTGTTAAAGCACAAGTTTGTCTAAGTCAACAATCCATTTAAAAAAAATGTCTTCGGGATATATTAGTAGTAGAACACTTGATTTGAAACTACGTAGAAAATAATCAGAAGCAAAACATCGACACTACATATTGAAAAAAACAAAAACATCTGTAAATCGAAATAAAATCCAAGAGCACTCACGGAGGCGACTTTTTTTAAAGCTAAAACAACCTCCCATTCTACAACAGAATTAAGAACATTGTCGCTTTAGTTGTCATGGATAAGAATATAAAATAAAAAGGTGAAGTGATTTCTACGGTCAAGTTCAAAGCTCAGGGTCAAACTCAAAGGTTTTATTATTTTAAAAACACGTTAACATGAAATCTCAACTTTCACTCTTATATCATGCCGATAATAATAAATTAATAATAATAAATTATCAGAAACCAGTGGCTTTAGTCAGTGTGGCAGACATTAAAAGGTCTTGGCTTAGTATGGGCTATGTCATCCATGTGTCACTTTGATGAGCTTAGGAATAAGATAAAGAACCATGCTGATCGCCATGGCGTGTAATCATGAGTGCCTCTTAGTCTTATACAGTCAACACGGGTAGTACTAGTAGTATGTAAATTAGGCTAAACAGCCAATTATTTTGGGAGCTTAGTCTAATTTACATACTACTAGTACTACCCACGTAGACTGTCTAAGACGCACTCATGATTACACGCCCATAATACTGGGTTCTGACAACAAGGACCATGATTAGAATAGAATGACGGTGATAATCAAAATGCTGGGTCATGATAACATGGACCATGATGATGATGATGATGATGATGATAATATCATTGAATCATGTGAAAATGGACCACGTTGGTAATTATAACTATAATGTTATTATGGATCATGATGATGATAATACTGGGTCATATCAACATGGATGGACCATGATTATATAATGACGGTGTTAAATTATATATGTTAGTTCAACTTAGTATGGACCATGTTGGCGATGACTACTTCAGGTCACACAATGTTAACGAGTATTTTGCCTTAATTAATTATGGGCCATTAACAGCCCTGGGTAGGAATCGGTCAATCTAAAATCTAATCTCAGCTGACGACCAGGAACTAATGCATAGGACTCCAAGTCTAAGGCAAGGACCACAGATGTTCTAAAGAAGCAGCAGAACCGGCTGAGAAACACCAGGAGCAGCAGTTGGTTGAGGCTAACTGAGTAATCCATAGGGGCAGTTGTAGAAGTTAGAGAACACAGCAGGCCCTGAGGTGTTTTGAACTTCTGCATACGTGTGCGCTGTCTTTAGGAGTGTCCGTGCCTTCTTCTCTGTGCACAGAACTGCTAGCATCCACTCTGGGGTTTGGTTCCAACACAGCAATGCCCGGGGCTACCAAAAAATAAAATCATTAATTTTTTTTTTTAAATGAATGTTATTTGTTTCAAAGTGATGTTCATGCAAGCTCACATGCACACACAGACACTGACACACATTACAGACACACACACACACATAATCATACATGAACAGTCATATGGCATATGCACTCACGCACACATGTTCAGACACACAAGCACACAGAGCATGTAGAGCACCTGGTTGCACATATATATATGCAGCACACACACATACACACAGAGGCTATGTACATCATAATCAGGAACTGAAATTAGAAAACTACAACTGTTACGTGTAACTGAGCTGAAGTTCAGAGCAAAAACTCAATTTACGTTCAAAACAGATTTAATTTACCCGTGTTTCATACTAGGTGTATCATCATTAAACATGAACATGAAGTTCAGCATGACTATGAATATTATCAGCAACTTTGTAAGTTACTGTTTTGTTTTTTAAGAGACTGCGGGATGGTGTAGCATGCAGGGCTTGAGGAACTAGTTACTAGTTAGTAGTTATCTTAAAATCTTGTGTCGCACTCGCAGAATTAAAGATTCAAAATTTAAAGGTCAGCAAATATATAGCTTGCTATGCTATAGATACTAGAATTTACCACAGCACACACACTGACACACATATCTTTGCTGGCACTTGAAGATGATGAAGGCGGAAAGCATAGCGAAGAAGAAGAAAAAAATTCAGATTTTCTATGGTCAAGGGCATGCAATCTCCTACCCCCCCTTCCCACCACCTGCAACCTGACATTGTCAGACACCAACAGTGTCCCTGGCTTTATTTATGATCAGTAGTGATGAAACAATTTTTGTTTTTATGCACACATACAGTCGGCACACATTGTATGTACTCCACAGCGAGAGGGAGCTTTACCGAAATGAAAATTTGGGAATTGAGAACAAATCCAGATAAACTTAAAGTTTATCTGCTTTTTTTTCTTTCAAATTTGCAGGGACTGCTTTTTTTTAATATTGCACTCCTAAGAAAGAAGAATCTTAGATATATATGTTATGGGAGCTCTTTAACCCAGGGCTCCCACTCCCAGGGACCCCCATTTGGGGGTATATGAAACGTACTAAAATTCTAAAGGACCCTCTAAAAAGAATGTGCAGGTGGTCCCAGGGATGCACTAGAAAAATTATTTTTGGCATTCGCAATGTCACTGGGACCCTCTATATTGTAAATGAAGGAGTCCCCGGGACCCCTCGTTTTGCGGGACGATTGGGAGCCCTGTAAGTGTAACCTTTGATTGGTTATAGTATATATATGACTCTGTGCCAAAAGGTGAGCACGGAGAGGGTCAGGTACTTATTCGTCACATAACCTTCTGACTGTTGTGCTTATGTTATAAACATATAGACAAATGTCTGAAAAGACACTAGAGACAATATCAGCTTTATAAGATCAGTAGTTATTTAGTTATGTGACAATGAATGTCAAATCAGCCCCAAAATCTGGTCTTCAAAAGTGGACATTGCAAATAGTCATGATTTCAACAAGTGCTAGAACACACAAACTCCAGTAAAATTACTTGAAATTTGGACAGGTTATGCAAAAGTACCTCATTAGTAAACGCTAAAGATTGTAACATTCAAAAATTAAAGTTTTGTTAGTTATTAGACTTAAACCAATGTTGATGTAATCATTTAACCAAAATCAAACTTCCCAACAATTTTCACTTATATAAATCCAAAATACATGAAAATGTCATGCTTTGTTGGAGCAGATATTACTTTATCATAGGAGTATAAAAGTTCTTACAAAATATATTATTTTAAATAATATTGCACTTTCTCTTAAAGGTTCTGACTTAGATGTAACACTTGACATCCGTCATACCTAAGTTATAATGCTCAATAAAATCAAGATATATATTTTTAACTTGCTCTCTTTTATTTTACAATTAAACTGTCATATAAAACCCCTACCCTTATTTAACACCAGCATGTTCATTTCTTTCTTCTGCACTAATCCAAATGTTCAATGTAATCATTTTACTGGACTTGATGTTCGTCATCAAGAAAATGTTAATTATCAAATTTAGCTGGTTTTATTGGTCTAACCATCTAATAAACAAATGAACACCACTTCAGTGGGTTTAGTAATTAATTTAGAGCACTTTGCAGCCTTCATAGAAAGATAAATGAAAAAATAGTGCTTAATGAAAATTATTAATGTAACTATGATGTTCGTCATAATGTCCTATGGTGTAAATAGTGAATTATGATAAATAATTCAATAGAAAAAAACTTTATTCATGCAAGTTATTATTTTCTTTAAAGCGTTCTGCTTACTGTAGTTGACAAAAATACAGTTATTCATAGACATTTTGGCCAGAAACTGGGATTTAGGTAACAACTTTGATGCGTCATACATTTTTCACACATTGTGTAATAAAACAAAAACGCATGCAATTAACAGTTTGGTAGAAAATATTCAGTTAACTTGTAATTGTTTTTTTTTATGGCATCTTAAGTACTTAAAGACAGAATTAGTGTATTTGATACAACTTTCAAATGTAAAGTGATGACGAAGGTCATTTGTTACCGCAACAGACCCATAATAATCATCATACTGCTGATGCAAATTTCAACAGGAAATGTCACAGACTAATAGCAAACAATGAAAACAACTTAACACAACATGATTTGCTGGAGCTATGAGAAAATACTGTGACTTAACACCATGGCCATTGATGTTCGTCATCAGGTGGGGGACACCACATTATCACTATTTTCTCAGAAATCGGTTGGTCCTCACTTTGCACATGTTTTGCCTCATTTATATCCTTTCTAAATATGCATGTATTTAAATGGTATTAATAGTTTCATTTTTTACCCTCTATGTCCACTTTTCATGCCCACCTTTTGGCACAGAGTCATATATATATATATGTTGTTGTATCTAGCAAAACTAAGAATTTCACACGCATTCATAACGTACCTGATTAGAAGCTCTAGGCCTGTGATGAGAGTGGAGATAGGAAGGGAGCGACTCGCGCGATGCATTGGTCGACTCTGGTGCAGCGAAATGCGAAGGTCCAGCATCGGTACTTGCAATGCTGATGCAGTTCACGGGGCCAAACGCTGCGCTCCTTTACTTCTGGCCTTCAACGATGATTCTGGGTCAAAGTCAACCAGCTCTGCCCCCCCTCCCCCCTCTCTCTCTTTTTTTTAAAAAAAAAATTAAATACAGTTTCCAGTGTCATCTGATTAGCACAGCAGCAGATGCTTGAAGACTGAGACCAGTTCAGAGTCGAGTGGTGGGCAGGAAGGTAAAGAAAGTAACCCTAAAGGGGGTTGTGAATTGGCAACAATTTAACAAGTGTGGTGGTGTTGGTGGTGAGAGAGACTGGGGAAAAAAAGGTGAAGATTCTCACAGGCAATAGTGGATTCAGAATGATTAAGAAAGGGGTAAGGAAAAGGTACGAAAACTCCAGATCCAAAGGAATGTTAACTGTGTTCTTGTCTAAAGGCGTAAAGCAGTCAAAGTCTAAAAATGAAGGTCTGTGGTGGTGGTATAATACATGACATGTCACCCATCTGTGTATGCATAGTTTGTAATTTAAGTTGATCTTCAGACAGCCACAGGCATCCTCAGATTAGGCCAAGATGAAAAACCTGGAAAACACAAAAATGGCACAATTCAAACTCTATTCCAGCATTTGCTGAACATGTCATTGTTATAAATTAATTAAAATAAATGAATGTTGTCATAATTTTCATATACAGTATACACTAATATCTAACCACCACATCTGACCACCACAACAAATTTCAGCCCAGTCTTCCACAATAGTACTAGCACTAGCAGTCGCCTTCTCTGCAGTCGCCTTCTCTGCTAGATTGGAAGTCATACTCACAGTCAAACTCAACCGACTGGCACTCACAGTCACAGTGACACACACACCCTTCCCCCAATCCCCACCCCATTTTCCTCCACCCCACCCCATCGACAGAGCAACAAGATCTACGGAAATGCCTGAAGAAGGAGGAAGACAGAAAAAGACCAAGAGAAAAAGAATGGGGAATGAAAGTTCAAGAAAAGAAAAGAGTAAGGAAGAATCAAGAAGAAAGAAAGATCAGGAACAAGAAGGAAAGATCAAGAACAAAAAAGAAAATATTAAGAATAAAAAGATTTTATCAGATTAGGGAATAGGTATAGGTGCTCTCCCCTAGTTTTTGTCGATAAATTGCCACAAAAGTGGCCCTTTCGACTAATACACAGAAACAGAAACACACACCTTTTTAATGAGCTCTCAATCACAATTTAGCCACTATAGTAGTTTTGGCCAGCCCTTCACACACACACACACAGTCACAACACTTGACACCCACACCCACCAGCTCTCCATCACAATAACTAAGTGCTATCCATTGTATGTAATGCATGGGCCAACTCTGCCTCAAGGGAAAGTTACTCATATGGCAAGCACTGTGCTCACTCACCCATAACAAGACATGTCAGTGAACAGCTAATGAACTACCCCTTCCCCCTCTTTCCCTTCATTCTTCAAGTTCTATACTAAAGGCAAAGGGGACCAAACTGGGGGAAAACTCCTGCAGTGAAACTGACCAGTACCAGTTAGTTCCCTTTGTCAAGTTTGTGTTTGCTATATATATATTTGGTCAAATTTCTAGAGAAATTCTACTAATTCTAGCCCATGTCGTCATGTGTCCAGAATAGCAATCAAAATGTGCTTCACAACCTGGACATCCCATGTAATACTGATCAAGAATTCATCTAATGTACATAATTTGGGGGGTCTACAACTACAAACTTGCTACAAAGCATATTAGTTTTAGACCTTTCTTGTATTAATTACTTTTACTAGATTTAGAAGATGTAAATTTAAAGGATATTGAGGCAGATCATGTAGCATAGCAAAGCTGACTATAATACTACTATAATAATTAATATTACAAGATCTTAATTTTTGTTTACAAAAAGTGAATCACTGAAGTTAGACAAAAAAGGACAAATGTTTAACACTGTGCACACACACTGTGACACAGTATTTGAGTTTTGAGTGGTCACTAAAAGAACAGAAAAATAATCATCTACTCACCTAGGGTGGTTTTATCCTCCATGGTTAACATGTCCTCAAATCCACCTCAAATCCGTGAAAATGAGAAGAAAAAAATGCAACCCCCAAGAGCCTGTCCATGCACATGGACACCTTGCTGACAGCTGTCACGTTCATTGCGTTGACACACTCCAGACCATCACTTACAATGCAACTAAAGCTCTTCATGATGAAAATGGCAAGAGTGCAACCTTCTAATGATAAAAGCACACACTGTCCGAACTAATGAAAAATCTCAATCTCCTATGAATGACTGCAAGTAACCATTTTCACACGTCCGTCTCCATTCCGAAATCGTTGGCACTTGAAGGGTTATTTGCCTTTACCGCATGGTTTTCTTTCGTCTTGTCGGCAAGAGACACACTGTTCCCTTCCTCCATTTCCATAATATCAGAACCACATTCCGAATCGATGGAACCTTTCTTTTCCGGATAATTGGGACACGACTGGACATGTTTGTAGGTGCCTTTGTCATTGCCCTCCCCTTCTCTGTGGTAAAAGTAGTTGAAGTTTGACACTATCACCGGAACTGGAAGAGCTATTGTCAGCACACCCGCAATGGCGCACAGTGAACCTACCAACTTGCCCCACACACCTATAGGTCTCATGTCACCGTAGCCCACTGTTGTCATGGTGACCACAGCCCACCAAAATGCATCTGGAATACTTCTAAAATGTGTCTGATCAGCGTCTGCTTCAGCAAAATACACTGCACTGGAGAACAGGATCACTCCGATGAACAGGAAGAAAATCAGTAACCCCAATTCCCTCATACTGGCCTTTAGAGTCTGTCCCAGGATCTGTAGTCCCTTTGAATGTCTCGACAGTTTAAAGATTCGAAACACCCTCACAAGCCTGATGACTCTCAGAATTGCCAGAGACATGGCCTGACTACTGCCCTTGTTTTCATCTGCCACCACAGTGCCAAGGGTTATAAAATATGGAATGATAGCAATGATATCAATGCAATTCATAATGTTTTTGAAGAAACCTAACTTTTCTGGACATGATGCAAACCTAACCAACAATTCAAAAGTAAACCAGATAATGCAGCATGTCTCGATAATAAAAAAGGGCTCATTGAATTTGGGGATGTCATCTTCATACAAAGATTCTCTACTTGTGTTGTCTGTAGCATTCATTACTCGATAGTGTTTAAAATCTGGCAATGTCTCCAAACAGAATATCACAATTGACAGCAGGATGATAACAACTGAAAAGATGGCTATAAGTCTGGCTGCAGTTGAACTTTCTGGGTATTCAAATAGCAACCACACCCTCCTCTGAAATTCATTTTGAGGTAATGGTTTTTCTTCTTCCTTGATGAAGCCCTCGTCCTCTCTGTATCGTTCAAAGGCAACTTCTCCCAGCTCGTAGAACTTTATTTCTTCCGAGAACACATCGATTGGCACATTCACAGGTCTCCTCAACCTCCCCCCACTTTGGTAGAAATAAAGTATTGCATCAAAACTCGGCCTGTTCCTGTCGAAAAAATACTCATTCCGAATAGGGTCGTAGTAGCGGTTCCTCTTCTGAGAGTTTCCAAGTAGGGTGTCTGGGAACTGCTGCAGGGTCTTCAGCTGCGTCTCAAACCTCAGGCCGCTGACGTTGATCACGACCCGCTCACAGCACTCGTAGTCGCTGCCAGGAGGGCCCATCCCATCGTCCAGATTGCCATTGTCCTCCTCGCACAGCTTGGGAAAGGACCTGGAATTGGGAAGATTAGACAGCGAGAGAAGAGGTTTTTGGTAACTGTCTCGGTAATGAGTTACGGGCCCCCCATTGCCCTCTAGCCCCGCCATTGCGACTTCCATTTTTGTGCTAATTTAAGTCTAGCGCAGGGACAAACATCCATGCAAGGAAGGGATAATCCCGAGCGTCTATCTTAGCCCTTAGGCAGCAGTTTTCACCAAATTCGATCATTGTAAATCGACAAAATGGCGGACAACAATAATACTCTTGTTCCCCGGATGGAATCGATTATTTTGACGTCACAAGCACTTGCACGACTGTCATTAGGCATCAGTTGGTTTCAACTAGATCAAGCTGCATTAGCCACGCATGGTGCAAACAGCTGCAATGCATCTAACTATTCATACACGCATTCCGGTTAAAGAGAAGGGTTAATCGGTGTGCATAGTGTTTCCACAAAACAGCTGTCCCACAACCGAACGAGCAGCTAGCCTACCTAGTACTAGGCAAAGCACAGTGGCTACACACAACGCATGGCAAATCTCACAACATGCAGTGTCAGTCCTTAACCACAGCCTGACCTAATGTGTACAAAAGAAAAACAATCGGCTCTTGTCCGGCGCATGACTATGCATTCTCAGCGATCACATTTGTGACCCTGGGGCTTCTGTTGGACAATTGTCAATGAAAACTTGGGGGTCGAAGAACCACACAACGATTTTCTTGGCACTTCTTCAGTTAATAACAACACCGACCAATCACAATCTGTTGATCAACATAAATAGTTCGCAAGCATCGAAATAATTATATGTTTAATACATACATTTTTAGTAAATAAATAGTCTTTCGAAATTATAAAAGAAAGAATCAACGAACCGCTTTAAAATTATTACAAATATTTTCTCCGGAGTTAATGCATTCTGTGCGGGCGAGCGACTTACCCTGTTCCACGCGAAACGGAGTACGGATTAAAGCATGCTGGGTGAACCGCGATTGTGTGTCAAGAGCTCATTCTAGGACTGTGGTAAGGCACAGACAAAGCGTCAACCATCAGCGCGTATGACGAGCGTGTGAAGATTTGGAGGCTTATTTTGTGTGAATTTTGAAGTATCTCGTAAAACTTATGAAGAAAACATTTCTATGAATCTATTTGAACGATGACGCAGTACTTGCCACCTAATTTATTAGCACTGTTCGCCGCGCGCGATCCTCTTCCTTTTTTACCACCTTACGACAAATTGCCACATGAAAAGAAAAGACCGCCCTACATTGGATTGAGCAGTTTCCTTAATAATTTTGAGGTAAGTTAGTAGTGAGTACTGTAGTATTAGTAAGTACTACTTCAGTACTTGTACTAAGTGTTCAAGTTAACTTAAATCCCCGACAAAAAATAGGTGACGTAGCAGTAGATAGGGACAAATTCAAATTGGTCCTTCGGATGAGACCTAAAAGTGACAGTAAAACCGAGGTCCCGTGTGCGAACGCACGCACAAGATCTTGCTCGCACGTTAAAGCCCATTCCACTTTTCGGTACGAGTAGGCCGTGTCGCATGAAAATAGGTAGCTCGTAAAAATAAGTAGCTCGCTACTATGAGAGTGTGTATTTGCGACAACCACAAATTTCACTTTTTATGTACTTTATTCCCCTCTTTAACCATTTAACTAACCCTAACCCTATCCCTAGAAAAAAGTGAAATTTGTGGTTCATGCTCAATGTCGCAAATGCACACTGTCATAGGTAGCGAGCTACTTATTTTTACGAGTGTGAGTGTATGCGCGTGTGTGTGTGTGTGTGTGTGTGTGTGTGTGTGTGTGTGTGTGTGTCTGTATGTGCCGGTACATGCGTGTATGTGTGGGTGGGGTGTGTATGTGTATGCCTATTTGCATGTGCGTGAGCGATTATTTCGTGTTGTTGTTAATTTGTTGCTTCTTAATTTTTGTTGTTGTTAAGCGCATAGAGCTCCACATTGGTGGAGGAATGCGCTATATAAATGATTCACTATTATTATTATTATTATTATTATTTTCATGCGACAGGCCGTGTGTGCCGGTGGGATGGATGACACAAATTCACATAGCACGCATCCTGTGCGCTATTAATGGTCTGAATGAAGATCAGTGAGTGCGGGGCAGGATAAACATCCCCAACTTGAAGAAGAAGAAGAAAATAAGCCGTCAAGCTTTTGAGTCAGTGTAGTAGTACTAGTACTCAGTACTGTACTGTAGTGACTGCTATTCTTAGATTAGTTAGAATGGGTGTGTGTATTCACCGGAAAATGAAGGGCTTGAATATACATTCTACAGCATCAGGTGACGTTCAACAAACTTTGGAGATCCATTTAGTTCGAAGTTCGATCTTAGAAACAGGCAATCTTTTAAAAAGGTTAGTTTTAAAATTTGTACATGTATGCCCCGGCCTAGGTCGCGGTGACGATCTCAGCCTGTGTGTACGGTGTGAATCACACACTGTGATGCCACCAAAAAAATGACATCTACTCATTGAGTTCTTTGAATTATGTTGAGCGTCGATGTGTTTAATTGTACGTGTGCGTGTGCTGTTTTGTTTTTAAACACGGCGGTATGACGTGATTTCTATTCTAGTGTGTGGGATAGCCGAACTACGGAAATGTGTCATTGGGGCCGTGTTAATCATTTTGTTATTCGCAGTTTCACTTTCCATTGTTGTAAATTTGGGGGGGATTCTGTAGAATGTTTTCATAATTCTGCCCTACCATTTGGCATTTTTCTGTATGGTTTGACCATTCTGCATTCATTTTTCGTCATTTTCCGACCATTCTGCATTCATTTTCCGGTGTATAGACATAGCGGTTAGAATTAGATGGGAAAACTCAAAAAGGGGGACTAAGAAGGTAGGCTACCTTTGTGACTGACAAAAATGACCACAGTGATCATACATTTAAAAAAAAATTTATTTATTCATGTTATCTCTTATTTATTCATTTTTAATTTTATGCTCTCCCCCTAGTTTTTGCCTGTTGGTGTACTATAACCAGAATTGGTTATTTTGCCTACGTACCGGATGCAAATACATTAATTTTATTGGCTGGCTGAAAGCATAGATCTATTTTTGTCTCTTGCAAAAGTTCACCCTTTCACCCTATGGGCTATACTAATTCCCAGTAGCTTTTCACCACAGACAATGAGACATAATCAACAATTTTCATCTATTTTTGCTTACTTTGTTTGCATGCCAAGTGTGACTGACTCACTGAGTGTTTGGTACTGTTGAACAGAATGATTATCCAGCTATAGCAACATCAAGTTTCTTCTACTTCTAAAGCATTTTATAATAATTATATACAGTCAAACCTCTATTTTAAAACTTCTAAAATGTCCAGAAAAATCGGTCTTAAATTGGAGGGGTCTTATAATGGAGGTCGTCACTGGCAGTTGAAGAAAAATGTCTTCACAGATAACTCTTCTTCATGCACACACACAAAAAGAACACATGTATGAAAACTGATTAGGTGCTGGAAAAAAATCGTATCCAACATATGATCGTGCAATCGAGATTTGCAGTTTCACTTCGCTCTCTCCTCCAATGTCAGTGGTTTTCTCTTCCGCGAACCGCATGCTATACCTTTTTTTTCTGCCATCTTCGTTTGAACAAGGGAAGTGACTGCTTTCGAGTTCTTGACCGGAACGTACACATGGTTGTTTCCCTTTGCTAGAAGTGTCACGGTCTTAAAAACGACAAAATGGAGGTCGTAAGTTTCGTTTCAGAGGAAGTCGTTTAAGAGAGGTCGTCTATAAAAATATAATAAAATGCATCTCAAATTTGGTTTCAAATGAGAGTTAGTCGCTTAACAGAGGGTCTTAAAATGGACTGACTGACTGTATACTATACAGATAACAAAAAATAGAAAATAATTAAATTTAATTTTAAAAAATATGGCTAACCGGTGCAGTTTGTATCATAACAACACACGGTTCAGTTTCCATATAATTTATTTTAGGTGATGACTTTGGGCAGTTCGGCGTGTCTTGACGGTTACCTGTCAAATCGTCCATTTGCCAACTCGTCCCCGCTTTTTTAAAACTTTTCGTCCTCAGCTTATGATTAACTTCACAAAGTATGAATATTCGTCCTTGTTTTCAATTTCATGCCCAAAGTCTTTGTTTAGACTGTTATTGGCACACAGGATGCATGCTATGTGAATTAATGTCATACATCCCACTAGCACAACATGGCCTACTCCTACTGAATCAGGAATGAGTAGGCCTAGTGTTTCTTTGGTAACAATAGCGTGTGAAAAATGAAAATGATGGCTATCAGGAGAAGGACAAAGAAGTTACATCACATGTATGTGATGTATGTTCGATTTTGAAGATAGTTTTCATTGGTGACAACCCCATACAGACATAAAGTAAACTAGTTCCTCTCTCTCTCTCTCTCTCTCTCTCTCTCTCTCTCTCTCTCTCTCTCTCTGTGTCTCTCTCGTGTCTGTCTCTGTTTCTTTCTTTCTCCTGTCTGTGTCATGTCTCAGTCCAGGGTTGTTGTTTGGCGTCGGCCTTCGGCGATTCGCCAAAAATTTAAAAAAATGTCCTAAACGTCAACCGTCCTGTCGGCCCAGTGGGCTGAAGGTTTGATTACCAAATCGGCACGAGTATGTCCGTTTTTTTTTATGAACAACGAAGTGTATCCGTTTTTTTATGAACAATGAAGTAAAACAAAGTTTGCTTGCACCACGTGTGACCGAGATCAAAAAGCTAACTTTGTCGCGTCATGATTTTGCTAGCACAAGGCCAATTGCCTCGTGAGAGTTGCTTCCCTTACTGCTTATGGTGGACATTTGCCACACCGTAGTGTGAGTCTGTGTGATCTTGTCGTCCTTTAGCGTCAGTATTTCACTGGTTTTTGATTGAAATACCTTCCAAAAAGAAGACAAAACTTATAACTAATATAAGCGGGCAGTCGCTACTTTCGTTTGGGGGATCAGTTAACAAGCAAGCAGAGATCGACAGCACTTGTGAAGTTGCTACCACTTCTACTGCAGACACAGTAAGTGAGTAACAACGAGTGCAGTGCAGTTAAAAAAACGAATCAAATTCATTGTCAGTGAGAATTTATGTTGACCGAGTGAGAGGGCCTAACATTGTTGAAATTGGCCTACGGTTTTGTGGCTGTTTAGGCCAATTGGCATAAAGTGAAAATTTCTAGCACCATCTCTGGAGTCTGAGGCTTGTCTGTCTGCCACTAAGTGCCAGTCTGTCTAAATATGTCTTTGTCAGTCTGTCTGTCTTGACTGTCTGTCTGTCACTCTCTCAGAGTCAGAGGCAGACAGAAGAGAGAAACAAGAGAAAGACTGGGAGACAGGGAGGCAGAGACAGACAAACGAAAAGGACAAGAGAGTGAGAGAGAGAGAGAGAGAGAGAGACAGGCAGAAAGAGACAAATACAGATGGGTAGACAAAACAGACAGATAAGAGACATATACTGATATAGATGATTTACAGCTCTTGACAAAGACTGTGAAAGAGGCTGTGAGAGATCATACATAGATAAACAGAGAGTGAGAGACAAAGCCAGAGAAAACAGAATGACAGACAACAAACAGAGGAAGAGAGGTGGACAAAGACAGAGAGAGAGAGACAGACAAACAGAGAAACGCAGGAGACAGAGACAAAGGCAGAGACTGGGAGAGACAGGCAAGAGAGACTGGAAGAGAGGTAGACAAGACAGTGAGACAGAAAAAAAGAGGCAGAAACAGACAAGCAGACAGACAAAGCACAGAGAGACAGACAGACAATAATAATACACTATCATATACTGTATAAAAACAAAACAAAGCATCTGTAATTGTGTAAATCTGTTAGCTAAATCACTAATCAGTGATTATAATAATGTATGGAATGGATAGACTATAGTCAGGTATAGACTAGAGCAATGTGCACTTTTTTTAAAACTAGAGGACGAGTGGATAAAATTACCAGGGATTGAGGACGAGCTGAATTGCACCAAGGAAAAGTTAGTAAAAGGGCGAGTTAACTTGCAACCGTCTTCACCATTAGGCCCAGTCATTCAGTGTTTTGATCATTCGATATTTTTATCATTCATCTCCAAGTTAATAATTAATTTTATTTTTTAGTATTCAGTATATAATGTCTTCACCATTCAGCCCAGTGTTTTGACCATTCGGTATTCAGTGAATATACACACAAACGCATACAAAAACAACAAAAATGCACAGGGACTCATTCAAATTTGATTACAAGAAGGTTAGAGTCAGTGTAAAAACCCAACAAGCTAGCCTATATGTAAGAATCAGTGATGTCCCGAGGGCCCAGCCATAGGACATTGACCTATTAAAATTGAAAATTTTATATTGTGTTCTCCCGTATCAGGACAAATGTCTGATTAATTTTGTTAACACTGGCACACTTTGTCTTATTGATTTCTGCAACAGCCAGGACATGTCCTATTGATTTCTCTTGTCTCAGGACAGTTTGTCCTATCACTTTTCGATCCTTGGTACAGCACTGAAGAAAGAAAAATGTTAGACCAGCAAAATATTTTATATTATTTTCATGATGATCAGAAACTTACAAACTAACAAAGACAATAAATTAAAAGGATGTGAAGGCACACACACACACACACACACACACACACACACACACACACACACACACACACACACACACACACACACACACACACACACACACACTGACACCAGTGATCGCGCTAGAAATTTAGAAAGCCAGTCCCATCAGCGAAAATGCCCCCAACAACCAGTGTAAAAAGACCGTCCCAGGGAAACAAAAATCCAGTGAAAACCACAATATTAAAGCCTCTGTTTTAAAAACAATTTTATCAGTCCTAGCAAAAATGTATCAGTCCCTGGGAATGACAGGTCAATTTTTGTTCAGTATTTTAGTTTTGCAATCAGTATTTTCAGGGCTCCCATTCCCAATCGTCCCGCAAAACAAGGGGTCCCAGGGACTCCTTCACTTACATTATAGGTCCAAGTGGCATTGCGAATGCTAAAAATAATTTTTCTAGTGCATCCCTGGGACCCCCTGCACATTCTTTTAGAGGGTCCTTTTAGTTTAGAATTTTAGTACTTCATAAACCCCCAGATGCTGGTCCCTGGGAGCCCTGATTTTACTGATAATTACCAGTAATATATGCGATCACTGGACACACACACACACACCACATCCGCGGAGTACCTTGCAATTGGTTGATCCCCGTGCAGTGTGGCGCTTTCTTCTGACTTCCCCTCGTTGTTCCCCGGCACACTGTTGGTGTTGGAAGAGTGGTACGGACGGGACTGCACTTCCCCTCCCAAATACACCCACTCTTGCGGTGGCTGTCTATTCGAGTCCACCGACGGAAAGTCCGACACGGATGTGTCGCGGTTGAAGTCACAGTCATGCTGCTGCCCCTGGGCGCGGAAGCAGTTGGGCAGGCAGCTTGTTGACGGTTCGTTGCCCGGCTCGTTTCTCGAGTCGATGGAGTGGCTGAGCTGGCTTACTGGCTCCGACTGGGAAGACTTGCTGCGCTTGATTCTGCGAGCAGCTTGAATCCTTTCCTGGCGTTGAGACTCCACGGCATTGATATCTTTTTGCTGAAACACATGTATGAGGGCAATGGGTCACAAGCTTCAAGGAGAGCAGGGCTGTCCAAGCTTTAACCCTTTCACCGCCAGCCGTATTTCAGTTAAAAATTTCCATTATATTTACCTGGGTAGAGAACAAAATCCATCTGCTGTATTGGGGATTCTTCTGTGACAACTATAAAATAACTATAAAATAAGACAAAACTAAGACAATAGGGTCTTTGGATAATATACCCCAATTTGATGCCTTTTAGTGACATAGGTGTTAAGTCACTCTGGTGCTAAAATGCGACTTTGGCAGTGAAAGGGTTAAAACAAAAATTCACTTCAAGCCCTCTGGGCGAGTAACTGGAAAAATGTACTCGCCCAAACACATTTTCACTGGCCCGAAGAAAAACAAACAAAAAACACACACACACCTGTAGGGAGATAGAAGGAGAGAGAGAGAGAGAGAGAGAGAGAGAGAGAGAGAGAGAGAGAGAGAGAGAACGAGCAAATCTTTTTTAATGTTGGAAAAGAATAAGCACAATACACGCTTGTTTACATCTCGCCATTAACAAAGAAGAAAATATTAGAAGAAAAACACCCAGATCAATGGCAAATGCACGAATGACAAATATTTGTAAATACCAATTATCCACACAGAGAGAGAGAGACAGAGAGAAAACACCAAAAAGCACACACACACACACACCTGTAGGGGAGAGAGAAGGAGAGAAAGGAAGTAAAGAGAAAGGGGAGAGAGAGAGAGAGAGAGAGAGAGAGAGAGAGAGAGAGAGAGAGAGAGCAAAACAAAAAACACACATAAACCTGTAGGGGAGAGAGAAGGGGAGAAAGAGAGAGAGAGAGAGAACACAAAACAAAAAACACACATAAATAAACCTGTAGGGGAGAGAGAAGGGGAGAAAGAGAGAGAGAGAGAGAGAACAAAAAACACACACACATAAATAAACCTGTAGGGGAGAGAGAAGGGGAGAAAGGAAGTAAAGAGAGAAAGGAGAGAAGTAAAGAGAGAGAAAGGAGAGAAGTAAAGAGAGAGAAAATCAGAAATGATAGGGGGAGAGGGATTGAGGAGGCTGCCTTTCCTTTCTTGTCAGTACCAGTGCTGGCATGTTGTCTTATCAGACAGCTGAGCTTGCTTTGATGAGTGGGTTGGAAGGGAGATGGTATGGGGAGAATCGCTGTCAGTGGTTTAAAAAAAAGAAGAAAAAAGGCAAAAGGGCCATGCAGTACTGAAATTTGCAGTTGTCTATCCGTATCGGGCTAGTGACTTTTGAAATCTGATTGCCCACAGATTTTTACACTAGCCTCAGGCTATCACTGTACCAGGCCAGTAGTTTGGGCCAGCCCTGTAGAGTGAAAGGATGAAATGCCTACGAGTACAATATATGTTACATAGTATTATGTAATTATTAGTATTTAATCATTATTAATGAAAGCAACACTTGATCACAGTTCAGTGGATTTGGGATTTTAATAATTATTATTATTTTTAATTCAGTAGAATCAATCACAATAGGAACATTCAGAGATCTTATGTACAGCACTTTGTTGCCAAAAAAATACTGGTATTTCACAATTGTGGATGTGCATGCATATGTGAATGTGGCTTGATCATCATCATAAAATGTGCACTGTATGTGTAAGTTTTAAAAGAATGCATGTACATGCGCTTTGTGTGATACTGATAGATTAGTCAATCTGTGTTGTTAGAAACATTAAAAATGTTTATTAATGGTGTGTAAAAGATATTGAAGACATCAAATTAAAAAACACTATTAGTTAAAATACCGGCACTAGATGGCCCAAATCGGCGTGCATTTTGACTGTGGTAGACAGTGCACCACTTGGAGGGCTTGTCATTCCAAATAGATGCAAATAGCAAACCCATTTTCAGTTGTATTATGTTCTTCTGTAATCTTTGCAACTATAATAATGTTCAAAATAAAATGTTCATGTGTATCTTTACGGTAATATGACCTCAAAGTCGGTATGTTACTTGCATACAATTGTCGTCAAGCTTGAGAGCTAGCAGA
>JAGGCT020002021.1:25000-30066 GCA_017654935.2 Phymorhynchus buccinoides
CGAATTTTCCCACCCGGACTTTTTTCCTAGGTCTTTTTCCACCCGGACTCATCCTAGGTCTTTTCCCACCCTAGGTCTTTTCCCACCAGGACTTTTCCCACCCTAGGTCTTTTCCCACCCTAGGTCTTTTCCCACCCGGACTTTTCCCACCCTAGGTCTTTTCCCACCCTAGGTCTTTTCCCACCCGGACTTTTCCCACCTTAGGACTTTTCCCACCCTAGGTCTTTTCCCACCCGGAATTTTCTCATCCTAGGAATTTGTTGTTGTTATTGTTGTTGTTGTTGTTGTTGTTGTCTTACCCCAGCTTAAAGACTCCAGGGATCATATCAACTCGACTTCGGAGAATATAATTTGTTAATAGCGGAGATGCCTTGCTCAGGGTGCATCCCCTCGTTTAAGAGTTATAGTCACTGTCTTCCACAAGAGGCTAAGCTGTACCATACATATGTACAAGCATACACTCATAAAAAACGCCCGGCCGGGTGGAAAAAAATTCATGGGGTGGGAAATGCCTAGGTACTAGGTATATACTGAACTTGCCTATTATTATTCAAATTCAGGGTACTGGGTGTGAGACAGTATACACGAAGTCCTGCTGGTTGCAGACAGTAGGAGAAAGGGCGACGCAGTCTACCTCCCTCACCATGGGTGTCGGTGGACTTGCATACGGACAGGACGACGTACGGCGACTTGGACCATCTCTACAGTGTTGGCCTCTGAGTCAACAAGACCCCCGGTGCCCAGTGGATGGGGAGTGCAGCTCCCATCTACTGGGAGGGAATCACCCGCCTGCAGAGACTGTTCGACTCGACTGTATGTCTCATGCCCGTGTGTGACGACATCAGCACCCCGGTATGGAGCAGGCCGCCCGGTGGTGGTCCTGAAGACGACCTTTGAGGGGAGGGTTGCTCACCAAAACCAACGACAAGAACGCGGATCACAGGAGACCAACGACAACCTTGGGCTGTCTCACAATGCTCCACCGTCTCCTGCCGCCACGCCGATGCTGACTCCACCTCCAGCATCAAGGACAGAAACAACATCACGACTCGGACTCCGTCCGAATGATCCTGTAAACAGACGGCGAACCCCAACGTTCAAGGGTCCGCACCGTTTCCTGAATCTACTACGACGGCTGCTCCGTCACCAGGGATCCCAATCGTCCGGCAAAACAAGGGGTCCGAGGGACTCCTTCACTTACGGTATAGAGGGTCCTAGAGGTTCCCAATGATATTGAACATGTGCGCGCCGTGCACGCACTATCACACACACACACACACACACACACACACACACACACACACACACACACACACACACACACACACACACACACACACACACACACACACACAGATAAGCAAAGAATAGGTCTATGACAGTCAAGGAGAGAGAAGAGACTGGGACATTTGGGGAAATTAGTTCAATGAATTAGGCCAAGTAGTGAAAACTAGGAAACTAGTCATAACTAGGAATGCAAAGACTATGATTGAATGAAAATCTGTTTAACGTTATCCGGTCTGGAACAGACACAGTCATATGGGACATTAGTAGATATAAAGATGGTGGGAACGATCCTGGAGGCAATGCCCGGAGGCAGTGCAACACCAGTAAAGTCCCGATTTTTTTAACAATACAAATATGTATATTAAAAGAAAAGACTATGGTTTGTTATTTTGCCCATTTTTATAGTACATCCCTGGGACCCCCTGCACATTCTTTTAGAGGATCCTTTAGGATCATAGTACTTCATAGACCCCCAAATCGGGGTCCCTGGGAGCCCTGCGTCTCGACTTCTGTCTCATCGTCATCATCTTCCATCTTCATCTACAGGAAGACCAAGTCTTCACGAACATTGTCCTTAAGAGGCAACGCCTAATAGGACGTCAATCTCACCATCGCCGTAATTGATGTTACTAATCGTTGCAAGAATCGTAAATGAGGGGAAGGGGGGAAAAGGTGTGGTGGTGGGGAGAGGGCGACAAGATCTAGAACATACAGACAGGAAACTATTCACACACAGAATAATGTGACCCAGCACCACGAAAGGGACATTAAGTCGCTGGGCTAGTTTCGCACAACAGGCTTGCAAAGTCAAACAAAATCTCATTTTTGGGTCAATTTTGCGTTATGGGTATTTTCGAGTTCTCTGACGAGTTATCTCTCATATTTATAAAGGACAATCTTTACAATAGTCTCTAAATGGTCTTATAGGTGTTTTAAATCGAGTAGGTCAATGCATGTTCTTCAGCTAAGCTAGTCTTTAGACTGTGTTTTCTCAAAATGGCCGACACTCACCCTGCCAAATGTAAATGCTCATAACTCTGGAACGGAAAAAGATACAAGAATGGTTCTTGCATCAGTAGAAAGAGAATTGTCTGAAGTTTGCACACGCATAGTTTTCTCAGAATGGTCAGTTTGACACTTAATGCCCCTTTCGTGGTGCAGGGTCACAGATGGTTGTACACGTATAAACATATTTTCGTTTAATCACGTATCATAGTCACTTTGAGATTAGTTAAGATTCTGTTGGTAGGCCTTTTGCGGTAGGCTTTCTTACTGTTGAGGAATTCGGAATGTGGTACGTAATTGCATGTGGTTTGTCCAGTCGTAACTTTGTCATAAGCCTGTCTGGCATCTAAACCCGCACGGGACTAGTTTATAACTACACCCGCTATCTTACAGTTTCAATCAGGGAGGGATGTATTCCAGACTTGTGAAATCCCGAAAGCGGTATTCTTTTTCGGGTAGAAGATGTTAAACCACTCACTCCTGACAAGCAGCGGGTCCGGTTGTCTCGAAAAGACGCAATTTGTGACTGAACCCCAGCTGGTTCAGTGGTCCATCAGAGCCGAAGGATTCCCCATGTCAGCCGCAGTAATCCTGGTTAAACAGCCAGACCCGTCTGTTTTATGCGGCTACAGATATCAGTTTTCGTTTCAAATGGCTATTTATTATTTTTGTATCTGGTCTGCAACTGTTCGGGGTAATGTTTGGTATTGTAGTGGCATGTCAAACTGCGAGAAATGTTGTCGTGTGCTTGTTTTTACTAGAGATATTGATATCGAGCTTTGGTTGGTTTTGTGTTTGAGCGCTTGGAATCGGGTTTTTAACAGACGAAGACATAAGTTTATGCAACGCTTATGCTTTATTTGCCAATGTTTACAGCGCTACAAAATAGGCTTTCGACGTAGTTGGCGCAGCGAGCAATCGCGTGACAATTTGACTTGAAATCACGCAAGAACAATTTGTTGCAAAAGTGTGTCAATAAAACATTTGTTTAAACCAAGAACAATTGTCAAATTGTGTAAAACGGGTCTTTTGTTGTTTTTCACAGTAATAGAATTGTTCCTTCATCAAAGCTGGCAGTACAGCCTTGAACAATGATAAAAATGCAAAGTCAGGAGAGAATCATTGAACCTAATAGACAAGCAGCTTCCCCAATGATAAAAAGCAAAGTCACGATAAGATCATTGAACCTAATAGAACAAGCAGCTTCCCCAATGATAAAAAGCAAAGTCACGATAAGATCATTGAACCTAATAGAACAAGCAGCTTCCCCAATGATAAAAAGCAAAGTCACTAAGATCCCCAAGCTTGATGAAAAAAAGCAAAGTCACGATAAGATCATTGAACCTAATAGAACAAGCAGCTTCCCCAATGATAAAAAGCAAAGTCACGATAAGATCATTGAACCTAATAGAACAAGCAGCTTCCCCAATGATAAAAAGCAAAGTCACGATAAGATCATTGAACCTAATAGAACAAGCAGCTTCCCCAATGATAAAAAGCAAAGTCACGATATTGAGCCTAATAGAACAAGCAGCTTCCCCAATGATAAAAAGCAAAGTCACGATAAGATCAAGCCTAATAGAACAAGCAGCTTCCCCAATGATAAAAAAGCAAAGTCACGATAAGATCGATAAGATCATTGAGCCTAATAGAACAAGCAGCTTCCCCAATGATAAAAAGCAAAGTCACGATAAGATCATTGAACCTAATAGAACAAGCAGCTTCCCCAATGATAAAAAGCAAAGTCACGATAAGATCATTGAGCCTAATAGCAGACGCGATAAGATCATTGAACCTAATAGAACAAGCAGCTTCCCCAATGATAAAAAAGCAAAGTCACGATAAGATCATTGAACCTAATAGAGCAAGCAGCTTCCCCAATGATAAAAAGCAAAGTCACGATAAGATCATTGAACCTAATAGAACAAGCAGCTTCCCCAATGATAAAAAAGCAAAACGATAAGAAGAACCTAATAGAACAAACAGCTTCCCCAATGATAAAAAAAGCAAAGTCACGATAAGATCATTGAACCTAATAGAGCAAGCAGGGCAAAAATTCGTTGAACCTAATAGAACAACACGTGTCACGCAAATCATTTAATCAAGCAGCTTCCCCAATGATAAAAAGATGATAAGAAACCTTCAGCTTTTAAAGCGTCGATAAGATCGCCTAATCGGCTTTGATAAAGCGCCATGATCATTGACTAATAGAGCAAGCAGCTTCCCCAATGATTAAAAAAAAGCAAAGTCACGATAAGATCATTGAGCCTAAGGCTGGGTTCACATTAGACGCGTAAGTTCCGTACGGAAAACCCTAAATAAGTGGAAGAAAGAAGGATAAAAGTTTACGCATATGGGGGAAATTCGGACACGTATGCAAATCTTTTCCCTTGGATGGAAGTTCAGTTTAACGTCGCGTATCGGCTTTCGCCATGTACGACGGGCTGAACAAACCAACCATGGTATAAACACAAAATTATGTTCCTGAATCACTGTTGTAACCAAAAGGCGGAGAAGCGATCAGAATACTTTGATGTTAACCTTTTCCCTTCTTTGTTTCACTTATTTATGGATTGCGCACAGGTTTCTGCATGGAATTTCGCTTATGTGTGTACACGGCCTATTAGATCAAGCAGCGCATTGAACCTAATAGAGCAAGCAGCTTCTCCATTGATAAAAAAGCAAAGTCACGATAAGATCATTGAACCCATATCAAAACAAGACACCCCAATTAACCTGCTGGCACCATAAGGAAACAGGGAACGGAAGTCAGG
>JAGGCT020002023.1:0-17500 GCA_017654935.2 Phymorhynchus buccinoides
CTGTATGGATAGCACCTTTAGTAGCGTTTCAGGTGTTTTTTGGTTGGTGGTTGTTTTTTTGTCTCCAATTATGATTTTACAAGTTGTGAAAAGTCACGTCATAGGGCATTTAAAGCGTTGAAAGATAATTTGTGCCGACAGTTATTGATACTTGTGAGGTTGGAAGATAATTTTGTCAATTGTCTTGTTTGATTTTGAATCCTTTTCCAGTTTCTATTTATAGCTGTTGGATGCCTTTAAGTTGTTTTTAAAGTGTCCATGTCTTTAACTCTTGTTTAAGACGATTTTCTTTTTCACTGGAGAAATGTGCCTGAATTTCAAAGCTGGTTGCTTTAGATTTCTGTTGTCTTTTTTGAAAATAAAAAAAACTTAATGTTAGGTATTGTACACATTTGACCTTTGGTGCTGTTTTCTGGTTGACCTTCCTCACAGTTGTTTGGAGAGGTTACTTAGATTGATTACCTTGATCGTTTGGTAGGTTTCTGAGATTGATTCCCTTGATCGTTTGGTAGGTTTCTGAGATTGATTACCTTGATCGTTTGGTAGGTTTCTGAGATTGATTCCCTTGATCATTTGGTGGGGTATTTAGATGATTACCTTGATCGTTTGGTGGGGTATTTAGATGATTACCTTGATCGTTTGGTAGGGTATTTAGATGATTACCTTGATCGTTTGGTAGGGTATTTAGATGATTACCTTGATCGTTTGGTAGGGTATTTAGATGATTACCTTGATCGTTTGGTGGGGTATTTAGATGATTACCTCGATCGTTTGGTAGGGTATTTAGATGATTACCTTGATCGTTTGGTGGGGTATTTAGATGATTACCTTGATCGTTTGGTGGGGTATTTAGATGATTACCTTGATCGTTTGGTAGGGTATTTAGATGATTACCTTGATCATTTGGTAGGGTATTTAGATGATTACCTTGATCGTTTGGTGGGGTATTTAGATGATTACCTTGATCGTTTGGTGGGGTATTTAGATGATTACCTTGATCATTTGGTGGGGTATTTAGATGATTACCTTGATCATTTGGTGGGGTATTGCTGATGACATTGACATTTGATTCAGTGTTAATTTGCTTGATATTGATCTTTGGTGCTGGTTTTTATTTTTTTTGGGGGGGGTTTGTTTTCCCGTAATTTTTTTGTAAGCTTTTTCTTCAACACTGATGAATAAAATTTAATTGTCATTCATGGCTTTAATTTTGTGTGCCAGTATTGTTGTCGACTTATTGTTTTTTTTAATACCTTTTGTTGTATTGTTTATTGATTGTTTTTCTTCAACTTTTGTCTACATAAATGCTCATTGATGGGTGAACAGTCGCAAGTGACACAATATTTTGATGTCGTTTTGGCTCACTCATGTCAACGAAATGAGTCTATGCTATTTTCTGTTAAAGGATAGGGTGTACGTGTGTTTGACTTTGAGCAACATTAATACTGATATTTGGGTTGACGTGAATAGCGTTGCCATTTTGTGGTGTCGTTGCAGTTGACATTTGATTTGGATGCTGATATTTCGTTTAGAATTCTTGATCCTGCTATTTTGAACTTAAAAACATTAAATCCTTGATGCTCTCTGTCTCTTTGTTTTTTGTTTGTGGCTCAAGCCACAAACCTATAACTCACTTTGTCGGTCTGTCGGTCGATCTGTCGGTCCAAAATTGTCGCACTTCAAATCGAGGCTACACTTCTGGCCACTCTTTAAAATGATGTATTTTAAAAGCGTACAAAATAATAAACATATGTAATACAGACACTACAACAGACACGACGAGTATGCGGTGCTTCTTTTGATGAGTATAAGTAGGATACATAGTTTTAAATGTTTTCCAAAAGATATAAAAAGTTACGAAATGGTGCAGAGATAACATTCTGGTTTACAGATTAAAATTATTGAAAATCCAGGGGAGGTAACTCATGATTGGAGTGGTAAAAATAGACCGCGTGCCACAAACTATTGTGATTTCGCGCTTGTTTTTAATTGATTTTGTTTGGTATCTATATGTTCAGGATTGAAACTTGCATGCGGGTTAACACAGATGGTATTGGACTTTTGTGCCTTGGATTTTGTGTGTGCGTGTTTACATTACTGCTGATATTTTGTACTAATGTTGATAACATTACTCATATGTGACCCAGCACCACGAAAGGGACATTAAGTGTCAAACTGACCATTTTGAGAAAATTATACATTTGCCAACTTCAGCCAATTCTCTTTCTAATGGTACAAGAACCATTCTCACATCTGTTTCCGTTCCAGAGTTATGAGTATTTAAAGGTAGTAGGGTGAGTGTCAGCCATTTTGAGAAAACACAGTCTAGCCTAGCTGAAGAAAATGCATCAACCTACTCATTTTAAAATACTTATTATAAGACCATATTAAAGATTGTCCTTTATAAAGATGAAAGATAAGATGTTAGAGAACACAACAATACCCATAACTCAAAATAATTGACAACAAATGATATTTTTGACTTTCCAAGCCTGTTGTGAGAACCTAGCTCAGCGACTTAATGCCCCTTTCGTGGTGCTGGGTCACGTATGTGGCGGCATTATCTTCAATGTTTTCGGTTTTCATGCAAAATTCTGATGCTAACATTTTTTTAAAGCAGCATTCTTTATCCAGAAAATGTAATGGATGTTGAACTTTAATTTTTGGTTTTCTTTTTTTTTTTTTTTTTTTTTGGTGTGTGGGCATGTGTGTTCAATATTGACCGATGTTCTCTTTGTGTGCTGTTATTGCTGTCACATTGAACTTCAGTACAGTGGAACCTCCCTTATAAGGGGTACTTCCCGTCCCGCTCATAGTCCGTAATGTATCAGGCCTTGGCTGCTCTAGGTGACTCGATCCTTCTTCAAGACCTTCAAAAATCATCCAAAATCAGGTCATGTAAGGGAGGGGTCTTATAAAGGAGGTAATTTTAATACTTACAAAGAAGGGCAATGTTTTGAGAAGTAGGTCTTATATGGGAGGGAGTCTTATAATGGGAGGTCTTATAAGGGAGGTTCCACTGTACTGGGATGCCTGTTGAGCTTATTTGATTCTGTTAAACTGATTGCAATGATGTTTTACGTTTGATAGTCCCCGAGGACTATTGTTTTTGGCTGTGTCCGTCCGTACGTGTGTCCGTCCGTCCGCGTTTTCTTGAAGGCCATTCAGTCTATTTCAATCAATTTTAGTGTACAGTGTTTAGAGGATATTACCTATCGACTCATTGCTTTACTTTAATGTCAAGGTCATGGTGATTAAGGAGTTCAAACCCCAAAACACTTAATCGCTAATATCTCGCGAAGTTTTGCACATATTTCAATGCGGTTTTCTTCACGATGTTTTCTGGGAAAAGGGCTATAAGACTACAATCACCGATTTGTCTGTGCATTTGTGCGCGCATGCACTCGTGCGTGCGAACCACGGGCTTCGAACCTCAAGGCTGTATCTCAAGAACTGCTGCATAGAATCGCTTCAAATTTAGTGTGGACCATCTGTAACCGGTCATTTCGATGGCTTGGAGTCAATTGATGTATTATTGAAGAAATTGTGAAAACTAATAACTTGTTTAAAAAAAAGACTGCAGAAAAATGAAAAAAGCATAATCCCCATTTTATATTATTTGCAGTCTTTTTTAATACAAGTTCTTAGTTTTTGCAATAACATCACTAAGTCAATAGACTGTCTAAAGATAGTCCGTTTTGACTCCAAGCCATCAATATTTTAAAACCACATATTTTTTATAGATATTTAGAAGCTTAATGGCGATTGCGAATGAGTATCCATCAAGTTCAAGGTCAAGGTGTAGCTGCGAGGGGACTTTGCTGCCGCTCGGTGACTCACTTGTTGTTTGTTTTCATTTGGCACATGTGTGCATTGAACTCGCTGGTTTTGTGCTGTTGAAGCTGAAATTTAGGTTCGGCTTGAATGCTTTTATTTTTTGGTCACCATTCTTCATGCTGTTGTTTTGAACGTTGAACATCAATCAAACTTGTTGTTCCATTTCATTGTCATTGAATTTTGATGCTGTTGATTTGATTGATAATTGATGCAGATGTGTGTCTTTTATGTCTTTTTCAGATGTTTTGATAAAAATACTTGGCGCATTATTCTCAAGCTACATTTTCTTTGCATGTCTTGATTCCAATGTTGACAGCGATATCTGAGTTGATATTGATTCTTGATTTGTTTTTGTTTGCTTGATTTGTGTTATTGCTGTTGTTGTTTTTAATGTTATTCATGAGCAACATAGAGCTTTGATGTGGTTACTTTCACACTGATACCAACAAATCAGAAATTGATTATTGATGTGGTTACTTTGGTCATGATGTTTGGCGCATGTTATTGTAAATTGTCATTGGTATAATACCAAATATTCATATTAACATTTATCACACCTAATCAATTGAGATGCTCTAGTCATTTTCCCTAGCCATTTCCACAAGTAAAAACACAAACAACAAAAGAGAAAAAATCCAGACACGCTTGCTTGAACCCATGCACACACACACACACACACACACACAAACGCATGCAAAGATGTCTGCATGTTATAATAATGCCCTTTCCAACATACAAGCGTTATTGATATTGTTTTTTGGTATTCATAACGCTAGACAGTATTATTCTGTTGCATGTGAAGTTCATGAACTTTGTTGTGATCAAACATGCAAGAATGTTTCTGCCTTTTCCTTTCTTGACTAAATAACTTTTTTTTATTTAAAATAAACTGATTTGTTATTTTGTTAATAAACTTGGAATTGTGAGTGTGTATGTAGGTTGCTGCAGATTATTTACTTTGCTACTCTCTCTTCCCCCTCCCCTCGGGCTCCTCTCTCTCTCTCTCTCTCTCTCTCTCTCTCTCTCTCTCTCTCTCTCTCTCTCTCTCTCTCTCTCTCTCTCTCTCTCTATCTATCTATCTGTATCTTTCCCTCTTCTCTCCCCCTCTACTCTCTCTGTCTCTGTTTGCCTTATCGTTTTGTATTAGTCTTGTTTCTATCTCAAGGACAGATTGTAAGAATAGGCCTGGCCTAAAATCTCAATCCTTGCGTAATAAAGTTTTCAAGTGTCAAGTGTCTTTCTTTGAAAGACTAAGCGTTGGCTGAAATCTTGATCCTTGGTACATAACATTTCTGAACTCTATATGCCTCTGTCTTCTTCTTCTTCTTCTTCTTCGGTCGCTCAGAAAGTTTCCTGTCAATTATGAGCGCAGATGTGTCATGCTGCCGTTATGCGCCTAACTAAGAAATAGTTAGGCCCAGCAAGTCCAGCCAACTTCGGCTGGAGGAAATCTTTTTGAAAGTGTTTTGTGAAAAAAGGCAGGAGAATGGACCGGTAGAACAGATAGTAGATGACAGTAAGCAAAGGGAAATGGCAGAGTCAAAGAGAGTGACAGATTAGAGGAAGTTCCAAGCTAAGAACTTCCAGAAGGTGGGGGAACTATTTATACAAATATACAATTTATATAGTTTATTTTATGTTATTTCGGTTAAACATATATCAAACGGAAGGTGGATAACAGCGCAAAGTGACTTAGTGGATTTTTCCAATCATCAGTATTGTGACAACGTCATTGTCGGACACCGACACCTGGTGTGTGTCTAAAAATCATTTTAAAACATCAAGCCTCATATAAACACACAAAATACACGACTCAAAAGAAAAAAGTTTCGTCTTTAATTTGCACTTCATTTCAAGACAATACATTCACAAACAACACTAAAACAATCTGAAAATAGGCTCATTTTAAAATGGGGGCAATAAGAATCGACGTAAAGGGCTTGTGTGTACATACACAGTGTGTTAATATAATTTATTTCTTGAGGAAAACGCAAAGGTTTCTCAGTCTCGAAAAATAAAAAACCCCACATCTTTTTATAATATTCACACACACACACACACACACACACACACAACACATACACTACACACTGGGGCAACTATGTTGTCACAATATCAGATACATGGATGCTCCTTCTTGCAGGATTTTTAAATTGCCTAGAACTGGCGTTGCCGGATTATGAGAATTTGAGAAGCAACGATTTTCTTACACACACATACACATAACACTCTTGTACAATAAAAAGGGCCTATATAAGCATTTGCTATGCTCAAAGGAATGTAGCACTTGTGCTAGTCTAGAGGGGTGCAAAAAAAGCAGTAAGTGTGTGTGTGTTTGCGCTTCCCATGCACTCCGCCGGGGCCGCCCCCTTGCTTGATTTTTGAAATTTCCCAGGAGCACCCATGCATATACATGTGCATAATACTATTATGACATAGCAGAGGAAAAGCCCCCCCCAAAAAAAAAAATATTGAGAGTATAGGTCTAAATACATAATTTAAAACGATTTTCTCCGATTTCAATTTTCTGACATGTTTTTTCCACTTTTGAAACTATTGCATTACCATATTTATTTTTAACGGTACGTATTCTTTTGGAAAGCAATTGAGCTGGCTGAATGTGAGCAACAGTGTAACAGCTTTACAAAGTATCCAACTAATCACAGCCAATTTTCCATACTACCGTAGCACTCCGCAAAGATTTAGTGTTTTGAAAATGTATCGTGTTCACAGACCTATAGAAACTCTCTGTCGTGTTTGTCAGCTGCATCCGACTATGACCTACAGAACGCCAAGGAGGCCACAGCTATTCCAGAAATCTGGGCAGAAAGTTTCTTTATAGTGGAGACGCTTTTCCCTCCGAACTTTCTGTGCCACAAGGGCATTAAAACACTGTCTTGGTGTTGAGGCGATGGATGGTCCCCAAAAGCCTGTATATTCGGAATTCCCCAAGGCTGCAGCACATCTGCGCAATGCCTAATACAGGTGGTATGCGAGTCACAGTCTTTCACTAAAGCGTAAGGTATAAAATGATTTCCATTGATCACACACCTCTTTTTTTTTTTTTGGTGGGGGTGGAGATGGGGATGCAATTTCGAGTCAACGAGGGCCTACCAAATAGGGAATAACTTTCACCTGTCTTTAAAGACCCACCAGGTCACGTGTCAAAATCACGGGTTTCACGTGTTTTCCCTCTTATAGCTGCTTAAAAAATCTTGTTTTGACCAGGTTTGACTCCCATACAAATGTCCCCAAATTGAAAACGAAACATCATTTTAAAGAGCAGCCTCAATTTGAAGTTGGGACATTTGTATGTGGATCACAGCTACCCAGAAAAACCCAAGGGACTTAATCGTGGTGGGTCAGTGTGTCTTTAATGTATATAACCTTTGCTGGGTCCACCGGGTCCACCGCAGAATGGAACTGAAAAGACTTGGATTACCACTCTCTTCACCCTTTGTCTGTTCTCTACCACTCTTGGGGACTCTGTGCTAGGGGGTTCATGCCGCCTCTTCTTCCCACTTTTTGTTTCTGTTTTCCTTGTCTGCTGGTTCTCTACTACACTGTTTCTAGCAAGGTGGGTTCATGCAATGCCTGATGATCAGCATCTCTTCGTCTTCGTAAAGTTGCATTGCTTGATGGATTTTTCTGTGGATTTCCTCACTTTTCGCATTACATGGTCAGATGCGTAAGATTTCCCCGTAGCTTATCGTCTCTATATTGTCAGAAACTTGCGCAGCGCTGAGCTTGTTCAAAGAGCAACTTAGGACGCGGATTTGACCGCCAGGGGGCAGTCAAACCGGTAGGGGCTTATCACGTGATGTTCTTAGTTGGGCGGAGAGAGAGAGAGAGAGGAAGATCTCACTACGCCCAAGTAAGAAAATCACGCGATAAGCCCCTACCGGTTTGACTGCCCCCTGGCGGTCAAATCCGCGTCATAAGCTGACCAATGTAATATGAATCGACTGAGTTTGACCAGTGAATTTTTTTAATTCTCTTTTACTAACTAGAAGTACAAGAAAGTAATAGACGGAATACCCAACCTTTTCCTTCTTTTCTGAAGACATCTACTGCATTGACTGACAATAAAAAGAATCTAAACAAATAATCAGTCAGACCGTAATGTCTTCATCAAAACTGCCCCCCCCCCCCCCCCCCCCCCCGTTTTAGTACTAAAGTTCCTCCACCTTCTGGAAGCTCTATGCTAGCATTTTCATTTAATCTCCTTCTCACCTTTCTTCAACTTTACCGCCTTATTGGTTCATTCCCCTGCGTTTTTCTGGAACTCTTTTAAAATGATGCTACATTAATATGCAACTATTGGTAATTTAGGTGTACCGACCATAAACAAGTCAACAAAACTAAAGCTGTATATATAGAATATGTAACCACCCGTGGGGATACCAGGGGGTCTTTTATATAAATAGTTCCCCCACCTTCTGTAAGTTCTGTGCTTGTAACTTCCTCTAATCTGTCGTTCTCTTTGACTCTGCCTTTTCCCTTCGCTGACTGTCATCTACTATATTTCTGCCTTACCGGTCCATTTTCCTGGATTTTTGTTTTCTTTCAAGAAACACTTTCAACAAAATTTCTTCCAGCCGAAGTCGGACTTGCTGGGCCTAACTATTTCTTAGTTAGTCGTATAACGGCAGCATGACGCATCTACGCTCATAATTGACAGTAAACTGTCTTAGCAAATCGAAGAAGAATACGTACCGTAGCACTACACAAACCCATAAGACACTTATCTTAAGCTACACTTTATGGGTGAAGAGGTACAGCAGATTGTAGAACAAGTGATCCCTAAAGAACGTTACGCTTAGACAACGCTAAGCTGCTGAAGAGAGTAGCGCTACATTCGCTCCACATACATAGAACGCTACGCTTTGGAAACGTGGTTTGAACTGATTGACACTTTCTGTTCGTGTGATCAACATCATCAACACAACGTTGTGTTCTCTTTTCAATGAAACGAAACAGATTGAGAAACGGCGTGGTATCATTGACCCTTTCGCCGCCAATGTCGCATTTTTGCACCACAATGATTTAAAAACCTGTCACTAAAAGACATCAAATCAGGGCCTGTTATGCATGTAACAGAAGAAATCCAAATATTGCAGACATTTTTTTTTCGGACAACGGTAACATTAATGTAATTTTTTAGCTGAAAAATGGCTGGCGGCAAAAGGGTTAAAGCAGCCTCTATTGATGGGACAGTGAAAATGTTGGTGAGTTTTTGACCAATATTAATTTTAAAGCTAACTAGTGACTGTCGTCATACTAGCAAAAAATCTGCCATTCGCTACAAGGCTACGCGTAAGCGCACATGTTTTCTTTCATATAAAGAAAGATGCTTGTTGTTTTTGTTTGTTTTCGCTGTTTGCTCTCTCTCTCTCTCTCTCTCTCTCTCTCTCTCTCTCTCTCTCTTAAGTAGGCCAGAGAAGGAAATTTGAAGATTAAAAGAAAAGAAAAATGAAGGGGATCGTTTGTCTGTGACCAACAAAAAAACAAGCGCGAAATCGCAATAGTTTGTGGCACGCGGTCTATTTTTACCACTCCAATCATGAGTTACCTCCCCTGGATTTTCAATAATTTTAATCTGTAAACCAGAATGTTATCTCTGCACCATTTCGTAACTTTTTATATCTTTTGGAAAACATTTAAAACTATGTATCCTACTTATACTTATCAAAAGAAGCGCCGCATACTCGTCGTGTCTGTTGTAGTGTCTGTATTACGTATGTTTATTATTTTGTACGCTTTTAAAATACATCATTTTAAAGAGTGGCCAGAAGTGTAGCCTCGATTTGAAGTGCTTATATCCCCAAGTAAAACGTTACTGCCCCACATGGCCGAAAGGCTAAAGAGGGCGTTAAGCATTATTTCATTTGAAGTGCATCCCATGTTCAGACAACTGATCGCTTCTCAGCCTTTTGGCTAAGACAGTGATTCAGGAACATAACTTTTTGTTTATACCTGGTTGGTTTGTTCAGCCCGTCGTACATGGCGAAAGCCGATACACGACGTTAAACTGAACTTCCATTAGAAGTGCGACAATTTTGTCAAAATGTGCGACAATTTCAGACCGACCGACGGACCGACCGACCGACAAAGTGAGTTATAGGTTTGTGGCTTGAGCCACAAACAAAAAGTTATGAAAACTACAAAGGAATGTGAAAGTGAATATCCTTCCCTTCGCTTCAGGGCTCGCGATCATCGAACTGATTATTCTGGTTCCTTTGATTAAAAATAATAAAATGGTTGTAATGTAGAGTGATAGGGTAATTACTAACCCATGAACATTTCATTTAAAGTTGGGACTGAGTTGCCTTTGATTGTTATTCAGATAAGACATTTTATTATTTTCTTAATTTGACTTACTGTGGGGTTGTTGTTGTTTTTTATATGTGTATCATAACAGAAAAGGTTGATAATAAAAATAAAAAAAGAATTTAAAAAAATCAGAGAGACAAACAGACTTGACAGAGACTGGCACACATACTGAAAAGAAAAACGCTTGAAGTAAATCTGTGTATTCCCTAGTCCTATAGATAATGACATGAAATTGACAACGTTTAATTTAGATAAATGCTCGAATTACAAAAAACGAATATACACGCGAACGACGCGCACGCACACGCGCACGCACACACACACACACACACGCACACGCGCACGCACGCGCACACACACGCACACACGCACGCTCACACGCACGCACACGCGCACACACACACACACACACACACACACACGTCTACTCTCACAATTAACAGACAGACGTTAAATGAATGACACACACACACACACACACACACACACACACACACACACACACACACACACACACACACACACACATGCTTATACAATGTTCCCATCTGAAAATACAATTTTGACTTAACCCCTTGACTGCCAGATAAAATTCTAGAAACAATCATTGGGCAAATCATGCCATAAAAAAGATACATGATAGAGCCAATCTGGCAAAATGGTCTGGGGATATTACTCTCTTGACTGTGTTAGAGCAAAAGCCAGCATATCAGGGTTATTCCTCTTCATGTGATCACATCATCAGTGATGTCATCAGGTCAGTACGTGATACGTTGGTGGCAGTCAATGGGTTAACACACACAATTTACGTGACCATTTCAAAGTAGCAAGGGATTTAACATTTAGTATATGTTGCAAACACTGACATAATGTGCATGAAACAAAAAACCCAAAAAGAACACATAAGCCTACACTTACTGTCTGCTTGAAGCCTATCTCTGCCTATTGACCTGTCTGACCTCTCTCTCTCTCTCTCTCTCTCTCTCTCTCTCTCTCTCTCTCTCTCTCTCTCTCTCTCTCTCTCTCTCTCTCTCTCTCTCTCTCTCTCTCTCTCTCTCTCTCTCTCGCATGTGTGTTTACTGACATTGTATGTGTTTGTGTGCGTGTATGTGTGTTTGTGACTGAGGATTGTGTGTATGACTTTCTGGTTGTGCGCGCGTTGTGTGCATGTGTACACATGTATGTGGGTATACATTATGAAGGGAGGGGGACGCGCGAGCAATGTGTTTGCACGTTCTCCTGCGAACACGCGTAGCCTACGGACAGTGCGTGTGGATGCATGTGTACACATGTAGGCTATGTGGGTATGCATTATGAAGGGGGGGGGGGGGGGATGCGTGAGCATGTGTTTGTGCCGCAGTTCTCCTGCGAACACGCGTAGCCTACGGACAGTGCGTGTGGATGCATGTGTACACATGTAGGCTATGTGGGTATGCATTATGAAGGGAGGAGGGGGGGGGGGGGGGGATGCGTGAGCATGTGTTTGTGCCGCAGTTCTCCTGCGTACACGCGTAGCCTACGGACAGTGCGTGTGGATGCATGTGTACACATGTAGGCTATGTGGGTATGCATTATGAAGGGAGGGGGGGGGGGGGGGGGATGCGTGAGCATGTGTTTGTGCCGCAGTTATCCTGCGTACACGCGTAGCCTACGGACAGTGCGTGTGGATGCATGTGTACACATGTAGGCTATGTGGGTATGCATTATGAATGGAGGGGGGGGGGGGGGGATGCGTGAGCATGTGTTTGTGCCGCAGTTCTCCTGCGTACACGCGTAGCCTACGGACAGTGCGTGTGGATGCATGTGTACACATGTATGTGGGTATGCATTATGAAGGGAAGGGGACGCGCGAGTAATGTGTTTGCATGTTCTCCTGCGTACACGTGTAGCCTACGGACAGCGCGTGTGGGTGTACGTGACATCCTGACAGCTCTACATTTGAGTGTCATGGACTCAAATTACCGGCAGGCCTATTATACTCAATGCCCGTCTCTCCAAAAATACACTGACCCACCACGATTGATTAAGTCCCTTGTTTTTGTCTGGGTATGTGACCCATATACAAATGCCCCCAACTTGAAATTGAGGCATGCTCTTTAAAATAATGTATCGTTTTCAGTTTGGGGGCATTTGTATGGGAGTAAAACCTGGTCAAAACAAGATTTCCTACCAGCTATAATAAGAGGGAAAACACGTGAAACTCGTGATTTTGACACGTGATCTGGTGGATCTTTAGTTATAAAGGGAACGACCCACTGCACATGATACGATCCAATCCAAATGCGATCCGATTGTGACATTTCTGAGGCATGACTCTCATGAAATTCTGCTGCTTAAACGAATGTGATGAAATCTTACTAGTTTTGTCCACTGTAGTATTTGTAGTCACCCGTACACGAATCTTGATGAAATATCCGTATTTTTTTTGCATCAGACATTAATCTTCATTTGATTCATGTATTAGGGTCTACATGAGTATAGCGAACGAAAATAGTAGACTTATCGGTAAAGGTAAAGATGTCCCCCCCCCCCTCCATTTCTCGGTTGTTTCCACTTTTTCAGTCTTGCCTTTCTTAATGCAGATTGAGTACTTCAACCTCTATCGTTCGATATATTTAACACTAATTTTCATCCATTTACATAATTAAACACATGCATTCAATAATAGTAGAAGATGAAGGCAAGACGGAAAAACGCAATGAACCAGGACTGTGACAAATGCTCCGCGGCTGTTGCGTGCAGGGGGGTGGGGTGGGGGGTGGGGGGTGGGGTGGGGTGTCCTAGCCTATTAGATAATAGCCTTTATCATGACTGCGATTAATTAGTCAACAAAGATAATTATCTGAAAAGGTTAATAAAATACAGCTTAATGTTTGGTAAGAAAGGCAAGTATGAAAATGCGGGGAGATCCGAGAAATGTAAAGGGGTGGGGGTGGGGGGGGGTCACATCTTGACCTTTGCAGAAAATAGTAGACTTATCTTTAGACGTAAGCATTTCACGCGAATCATGCCTCACAGACGTTGTCACAATCGGATCGCATTTGGATTTAATCGTACGCCTATGTAGTGGGTCAGCTCCTTAATTAACACAAAAAGCTGTTTCCAAACGTTTGCCAAACAAGTCAACGGGCGCGCGCGCGTGTATGTGTGTGTGTGTGTGTGTGTGTGTGTGTGTGTGTGTGTGTGTGTGTGTGTGTGTGTGCGCGCGCGCGCGCGCGCGTGCGTGCGAATCGTGTTTGACACAGCAAAAGACAACCTATGCTTTCGCTACATCGATCCCTCTTCTGTCAACAGGTCCAAAGAGTGAGAATGAAGAAAACTTATATCGTTCTCATCTTGGCCGCTGTTGTATCGTGCGCAGTACTGTACGTCATTGTGAACGTAAGTATCGTCATGATCACCATTGCCGGTTGTCGTCGTCGTTGTTGTCATCGTCGTTATCATAATCATCAAAATCATCGTCATCGTCGTGCTTACCATCGTTGACGTAATCATCAGTATAGTAGTTTTCATCATCATCATCGTCATCGTCGTCGTTGTCGTTATCGTTTTCATCAATATATCATCATCATTATCATCTTCGTCCGTCGTAGTCATCATCATTATATTAGTATGTATTATTAGGTATTAGGTACTTTATAGTCACAGAGGCGTCTCTGTGAAATTCGGGTTGCTCCCACCTGGAGAGCGCGTCGCAACCAGAGGTGCGCCACCCAATTTTTTTTTTTTTTGCATGCGATTTTTGTGTGACTGATGAAGAAGGAAAGGGATAGGGGTAAAGTTTGACCAAATGACAACTTTTTCGTTGCCACCGGGTTTAACGTGTGCTAAGTACATGGGCATACGGGACCTCGGTTTATCGTCTCACCCTAAAAACTCCCCGTTCCAACCGTAAGGCCTATAGTATAAAATGAGAGGAAAAATCCCCTGTACCCTTTAATTCTGATCGCTTCTCGGCCTTTTGGCTAAGACAGTGATTCGGGAACATAAATTTTTGTTTATACCCTGGTTGGTTTGTTCAGCCCGTCGTACATGGCGAAAGCCGACACGCGACGTTAAACTGAACTTCCATCCCTGTACCCAGGTTCGAACTCGGGTTTACTTGACACGAGGCGAACGCGCTACCACTGTGCCACTCTGATCGACAGCATCATTATCGTCTTCGTTATCGTTATCATTGTTGTCGTTGTCATTGTCTTATTGTTATAGTCCTCAGCCTACCTCCCCAACCTACACGGAGAGCCGATAGGCCTACCCTTTTAGGTATGGAAGTTCAGTTTAACGTCGCGTATCGGCTTTCGCCATGTACGACGGGCTGAACAAACCAACCAGGGTATAAACAAAAATTTATGTTCCTGAATCACTGTCTTAGCCAAAAGGCCGAGAAGCGATCAGTCCATATTGCATTAAGGTATTTAGGTATGAGTCAAGACAACTTGTATAGGAAGTGGATCATTCTGTGTTTGTGTGACAGCAAGTAGACTTACAAGAGAGAGAGAGAGAGAGAGAGAGAGAGAGAGAGAGAGAGAGAGAGAGAGAGAGAGAGAGAGAGAGAGAGAGAGAGAGAGAGAGAGAGAGAGAGAGAGAGAGAGAGAGAGAGAGAGAGAGAGAGAGAGACAGACAGACAGACAGACAGACAGACAGACAGAAATTGAAGTTGAACTTTAGATGTGATTGAGGCATCGATTTATGCCTGTTCACCCTTCAAGGTGGTAGACTGAGAGAGAGAGAGAGAGAGAGAGAGAGAGAGAGAGAGAGAGAGAGAGAGAGAGAGAGAGAGAGAGAGAGAGAGAGAGAGAGAGAGAGAGAGAGAGAGAATGCATTTTTGTCTCGGTTGAACACTGTGCATGGAATGATATGCATTAGGCCTAAATGAATCTGGTTTGCACTTTTAACTACCCTTTCAAGGTTCTTGCTTTCTTCTGTCGTTTTTAGCTTTTTTTTCTTATTTGTTTCAGAAGTTCTGTTTTTAGTTTTGTTTTCTGCAACAATAACAACAACAAAATGTAGAGGGCTTATGTTTGCCTTTCCAAGCAAACACGGGAGGATCCCCCCCCCCCCCCCCCGCCCCAACTTCCTACTTCCAGTTGGTAGTTTTGGAATTTTTACTGAATGTGTTGCAAAGTTACTCTTTAATGGACGCATTGCATCCCGCCGTGTTTTGTTGTTGTTGGTTGGTTGTTGTTGTGTTTATGGTTATTTAATATTAAAAGTTGGCTATCTTTGGCCATTTTTTGGCCACAATTTGGCCAACCAGTTTAATGTTGCAAAATTTGTGTAAGAATAGTGTCCTCCAACTATCCTCCAAATTTACAGAGAAATGGGGTAAAAAAAAAAAAAAAAATTTAAACCCAAGAAATTCCAAACACGAAAATCAGTGAATGTGACAACCTATTTTACATAAATTTGAATAACTTCCAAGCTATTTAGCATATCATCACAAACTCCTTTCAGACTTGGGCCAGAGTAAGGGCTACAAAATCCAGTAGATATTTTTGTAGCGTCACTTCCGGTTTTGGCTAATCCCTGACCCACAGGAAAGCTGTTATGTTTGACTCTAGCTGGGGCATTTCCGGTTGGTATCTATGGTTCGGTTTTATACCGGAAGTGTTGCCAATCTTTTTTCTTCTTCTTTTAAAAATAATAAAAGTAAACGTAAAAAATCTGAACGAATTCTGTTCAGCCGCTTTTTTAAGATAGTCAAAATTGAAATTTCTCTGATTTCGCGTTTTTTTCGGCCCTATTTTGTCGAAATTTCGGGGAAATCATTTCATATTGCAAATTTGGCGATCCCTTGGTACCCCGAAACTTGAAAATTTCAGTAAAATCGGAGAGAAAAATGAAAGAAAAAGAAAGAAAAAAGAAGGAAAAAAACCTTGTACAAAGACATTAGGAATTGATCTTATATAATAGGGTGAAATCCTAATGATTATACACCCTCCTCCACCGTGGGGATACCGGGGGGTCTTCTGTATAAATAGTTCCCCCACCTTCTGGAAGTTCTGTGCTTGTAACTTCCTCTAATCTGTCACTCTCTTTGACTCTGCCCTTTTCCTTTGCTTACTGTCATCTACTATATTTCTGCCTTACCGGTCCATTCTCCTGCCTTTTATTTTCACGAAACACTTTCAAAAAAACATTTCCTCCAGCCAAAGTCGGAGTTGCTGGGCCTAACCATTTCTTAGCTAGGCGCATAGCGGCAGCCTGACGCATCTGCGCTCATAATTGACAGGAAACTGAGCGATCGAAGAAGAAGAAGATACACCCTCCATGCCATGTGAACTTTGCGCTAAGGGCCAACCACACGTCAACTAAAATCGTACGACTGTACGATACGATTCGATCACGTGGTCTCCAAGGACAAATATGATTCGCGCTTCGAGATCACGTGATCGAATCATATCGTACAGTCGTACGATTTTAAGCTGGCCCTTTACTGGTATTGAAATTTGTCAATTTGTTTTTCTCTCTCTTCCAAATACAGGCAAACACTTTCAGAAACGCTCAAACTCTGAAGAGATCAGTGAACTCCACCAAAGCCAAGCTAAACTATTGGATGGGCACAATGCCTACCTCTCGACATTCAATGTCCAACGGGAGAGACAAGGTCTCTCGGAATACGAACACGAAACGAAGACGGCCTACACAGTTTGAGATGAAATTGCTGAAAAAAGCAAGGAAACACAGGCACAAATTTGTGTGGAACGTCAGCAAGGAGTCACGTGATGCACATGAAGTCCGCCATGTTGTTTATGTCAAGGTGTGTGTGTGTGTGTGTGTGTGTGTGTGTAACAGCACGCACATTTTTCAAATGATGTATTCTTTAAGTAACGAAAGTTGGACAGAAAGAAAATAATAAAAGAACAAATTAATAACACTATAGGAACTAATTGAAACATAATGGATCATGAACTGCATCTGCGCAGGCACACGGCAAAGAACAAATATGGATTGGTAACCATGAAATAGTTTCGTTATTTAAAAGGTATTTGAGATCTATAAAGGCCTCAAACAAACCTAACCCCTGCGCAGGCAAACAGCACCGAGGAACAAATGATGGATTGGTAACATTACATGAAATAGTTTCGTTCTTTAAAAGGCATTTGAGATCTATAAAGGCATCAAACAAAACTGGTGTTTAATGTGCCATATATTTAATTATTTTTTATTTTTCTGTAGTTGATTTTGAATATAAAAGAAATGATTGATTATTCAGATGGAATAATGGTTGTGGCAGATTATATCGAAGATTTTGTTTTTGTGTGTGTGTTTTTTATAGTAAAAATGATGGGAGCATTTTTTGGCAATGCAATCTGCAGTAAGAAAGGCA
>JAGGCT020002023.1:22500-25000 GCA_017654935.2 Phymorhynchus buccinoides
AGCACTGGCTGACACTTTGTCACCCCGCTGGGTGCACAGAAGGATTATGATGAGATTAGTGTCCTATTAGGCGTAGCCTCCTAAGGACAGTATTCCTGAAGACGAAGTCTTCTTGATGAGGTGGTAATGATGATGATGGAGTTGATGATGGGACAGGAGTTCTTGGCGTGGCAGACGTCGTCGTAGATGATTCCGGCACTGTGCGTTGCACACCCCTTACAGACGAGGATGCACCTTCGGTTACACCCACGGTCTAAAGGTCTCTGACGTCATCCTGCCTCACCCCTCCATGGGGATGTTGAGCCAATGAAGTTCTTGACCAATAGCCTCATCTCAGGCGGCCTCGATGACTGGTTCTAACCAGCCGTCAACCACTGAGGGAGACTGGTCAAGGTTAGACCCCAAACCGAAAAAGATCACGGGAATCCCAGGCTACTCTTGGAGGCCAAGGAAACGCAGCGTCACCACTTGCCCTCTGGCGGGGTGGGGGTGGGGGTGGGGATGGGGTGGTTGGGTGGGTCGACCAGTAAGGGTGTTCTATCCGAGCTGGGCCCCATTGGATCACGTGGATCCATATTCTACACTGGGGGTGGCCCTGAAAAGGAAACGTTCAGTAGGGAGATTGCTTAAGCACGTTCCTAATTTGAGTCCCATTTTGCCCATGAGACGAGTGTTAACGTTTAGCATTCGTCTCATGGGCAAATTTGACTGAAATTTGTTTCATTTCATGAGATAATTGGCATGGGCTTCTTACCCGCCCATGGGCTTTTTACCCCGTCTTACCCTACCTGCTACGACCGGACCAGCAGGACAACCAGATGGTGGGGGCGCTGCGAGTAGGGGTCTCAGGATCGCTACACCCCCTACACCCCCATCTTGGTTCACCACCGCCTGCACCAGGGCAGCTGCCTGTACGACCACTTATTGTGTGGTACTTTGGTCATTGACGTTGCAGTCTGTTTCATTTTTTTTTTAAATTGTGACCTAAATTTACTGCACATTTATAACTACTGACTAATGGCATGGTTTGAGCAAATTTTGAGAGAGACACATGAGAATTTGAGAGAGAGAGAGAGAGAGAGAGAGAGAGAGAGAGAGAGAGAGAGAGAGAGAGAGAGAGAGAATGAATGAATGAATGAATTTTATTTATAGAGGGTAATACAGTAAGCAATAACATGCTCTTTTACATCCAGCCCTCTGGACAGAATACATATATAAAAGTAGAAAATGGAAAACGAAAATAAACACATACAAAGTAATATAAAGCATGCCAAAAAAAACCCATCCCTATATTGTAACACATCAATAATAATCAAACCTATTATTAATAACTATACTCATTATTAACATTCAAAATGTGTGAAGTAAGCGCATACACACGGGAAAATAGAACCCAATCCTACTTTTCCCACTCATCTTTAAACATTCAAAAATAGAGAAGTGCACAAACATGAAAACCCCCACCTCAATCATACTTTATATATTCATCATTAAAATATACTTAGAGAGAGAGAGAGAGAGAGAGAGAGAGAGAGAGAGAGAGAGAGAGAGAGAGAGAGAGAGAGAGAGAGAGATTGATTGATTGATTGATTGATTGAATTTTATTTATAGAGGGTAATAGAGTAAGCAATAACATGCTTTTTTACATCCAGCCCTCTGGACAAAATACATATATAAAAGTAGAAAATGAAAAACGAAAATAAACACATACAAAGTAATATAAAGCATGCAAAAAAAACATCCCTATATTGTAACACATCAATAACAAAATCAAACCTATTATTATTAACTATACTAATTATTAACATTCAAAATGTGTGAAGTAAGCGCATACGCACGGGAAAATAAAACCCAATCCTACTTTTCACACTCATCTTTAAACATTCAAAATAGAGAAGTGCACAAACATAAAATTTTTAAAAAAAACTCAATCATACTTCATCATTAAAATGTACTTATTTGAAGAAACCTATGCATATAATAAGTCAAACATAGTATTACTTTACCTACTCATCTTAGCATGCGCAATTTAAAATGTGAATACATGTACCCATGGCAACATGAAACCTATTCCTACATTCCATTATTCATTTTTAGCATGAACATATTAAAAAGTAGACACACACTCATAACAAAAGCAAACCTAGTCATATTATTTGCAAGCGAATACACATATTAAAAAGTAAATACTGCTCATAACGAAATCAAGCCTGAACCTACTTTCTAGTCCTCATCTTTAACACGCACTTAAGTAAAACTTAACTCATCACAAAATTAACTAATCCTTATTTTACATACTCGTAACATGTACACATTTAAAATTTAAAGCCGATACACATAATAAAATCAATTACGCCTAAGTCCATTTTACATACTAATCTTAAAAATACATCAAGCTTAAATGTAAGCACATACACATGACAGAATAAAACCAAATCCTATTCTACATACTCATCTTTAACATGCACGCATTTTGGAGTAAACACTTATGCATAACAAG
>JAGGCT020002024.1:0-25000 GCA_017654935.2 Phymorhynchus buccinoides
TTCTCCAAGAATTCTCGTCTACATTTCTGAGTCTGACTCGTAACGCTGAGCTATCCAACTGGATAATTATACAGCGTGGTGTGGAGCAGCAGGAAGAAAAATAAAACAAAATGAAAGAAGCAACTGAAAAGAAATGAACTAAAAATATAGACATTTCCCCAGCGTTTCATGGCTCCAGTCAGGCCAATCCGGCTACCGTAGCGGCCCCCGGGGACAAACCCCGACCGGCACAGCCCCAACCTTCTTTACCACGTTTCGCTGGGGAGGGAGTGATAGGCTTAGGAGAGGTTGTTGAGCTCCTGCTTGAAGTATGCCAAGCTAGGAGCCTCTGCAGCAGACGCTGGGAGCAATTTTGTTCAGAGACAAGCTGACTGACAAACTTATGACTTCACATGGTGGAAATAAAGGTACGATTGTCAGTGATGATATGGATATTAAGATAACATTGATGAGAATGATGTTTAAAGTTCCACATCATTCTGATTTTTCTCAAACAACACAAACGCAAACTGCAGGATACAGATGAGCCGAAAAGCATCCTGGAAGAAGTGGGAATGGCAGTGGGCAACTACCTGTCTGCACCTTCCTTCATCTGAGTGAACTGCCAATCACTCATCGCTTCAAATACGTTTCTTCTTTCACCTGAAAGAACTGCCAATCACTCATCACTTCAAATAGGTTTCTTTCACGTGAATGAACTACCATCATTGATCACTACCAACATGCGCCTTTCTTTGTCTGACCTGTCATGACGGGCATCACTCACCATTCCCTGAAGGTGCCTTGTTTCATCTGAATGGGCCTGGCCTAAAATCTCAATCCTTGCGTAATAAAGTTTTCAAGTGTCAAGTGAATGAACTAAAATCAGGAGCATCATCATCACTTCCTTCCCCTCACCTCAATTACCTACAATTATGGGCATCATGAAGGTGCTTTGTTTCACCTGAATGAACTAAAATCAGGAGCAGCAGCATCACATCATCACTAAGACCTGTTTACTCTACTCTTTTCGAGTAGTATTCTACTCAATTTGGATGTCTACTACTCTTCAAACTCTTTAATTCTTGATTGCTGCTCATTTTTAGTGAACATTGTTTGATGGTTTAATGAATAAAACTACACATTTTGCACCAAAACTACTCGTTTCAGCTATCCAGACTAAAGACTTGTGTAGGGGGTAAACAGGTCTGTAAGACACTTCCTATCACTACCTTCCCCTCACATCAATGACCTATAAATAATGGGCATCATTCATCACTACCTGTCTGCCTGAGAGAAGTGAAATCAGGAGCATTGTTTTCCACTTGGCCATATTTTGCGGACTATAAGGCGATACTTTTTCTCCCCCCCTCCAGATTGAGACCCATGCTCCTTATAACGTGACTAACAATATAGTAAGAAAGTACAATAACAAATCTGAATTTTGTGTAAAAAAAATTTTGGGGGGGCCTTCTTAGAATGGCCTGGGCCTGCCAGCATTGAAAGTCCAAATTGATAATCGATTGGTAGGCGGCTTGTGCTCTCATGATGAGATTCTGCTTAACGTCCTCCGGTCTGGAACAGACACATATGGGACATTAGTAGATATAAAGATGGTGGGAACGATCCTGGAGGCAATGCCCAGAGGCAGTGCAACACCAGGAAAGTCCCGAATTTCTAACAATACAGATGTGTATACCGAGTATCCGATAATGTCACTGCCTGTGCTCTCAATGCCTAAAATCAGGCATAAAATGTGCCTTGTAGTCCGAAAAATACAGTATTTTCATCTAAGATCTTGGAAGTGGTGGTGAGTAACTGCCTCTCTCAGTCTCCGTTTTAAAAGCCTCTCTGTTTCTTTCATTATGAACTGCAACACCGGGCATCGTTTCACCTTCTTAACCCCTTGACTGCCAGAGAAAATTAATGAACAAATATTTGGGCAAATCATGCCATGAAAAAGACAACTGATAGAGCCAATCTGGCAAAAAGGTCTGGGGATGTTACTCTCTTGACTGTTAGAACAAAAGCCAGCATATCAGGGTTATTCCTGTTCATCTGATGACATCATCAGTCATCAGTATGTGATACATTGGTGGCAGTCAAGGAGTTAACACTTTCTCTTAGTACCACAAAGACTATTTACCCTCTCTGCTCTTACTGACTGATATTTCAGTTATATTATTGTGCCTTTGAAGTTTCATTTTTTAAGTTTACCTTGGAAAATCTTCAAGCCTTGTTTTCTCTCCATCTACATTTCACATCTTTGGGATCAAATAATGGTATGTGAGCATGCAGAACAAATCACAGTCATTTCAATGGTGTTAGATTATTACTATGAATATGAGCCATACTAACTGTAGAAAACCAGTATTTTGTTTCTCCATTTGATATCCAGCTATCTTCTAACTACCCGTTCAAGATAAAATATTTGTGAGTAGACACCGGCACTGCAAATTGTGTTTGTTTGGATGATCTTGCAATAAAAGCAATCGAAACTTCATCAGTTTAAGTGTATTTCAATGCAGTATTTAGTGGTACACTGGAACCTCCCTATTAAAGGGACACCCTGACGGATGAGTTTTTGCAAGAAACATGTCAAGATCACCAGAAAGACAGCCTTTTCAAGGATCGGAACACTCACTTTGCTCTGGTTTCCTAGAAATCAAACCGTCAAAATGGCGATTCCTCCTTGGCGGAGAGAAGCCATTTTGGACAGGGTGGGTGGAGGCCACAAAGCTTTTTCTTCTTTGTAGTGCAGTAAAAAAAAAAGTGGAGCTATTTCCTTTGTTGTGAGCGAAACTCCTTTTGGTAAACTGTATAAAATAGCTTTAAAAAAAAAGGCTTGTATTTTGTGCAAACGATTTGGTCTGACTCAGGCGGCCATTAGAAAAGACAAGGCACTTCCTTGTCTTTCACTGAAAGAATCTGACTTCCAGCACCTCCGCCAAAGAAGAATCAACGATTTGATTGATAGGAAACCAGAGCAAAGTGAGTTGCGATCTCTGTAAAAGGTGTTTTCCTGATGATCTCGACGTTTTTTGCAAAATCTCATCCATCCGTCAGGGTGTCCCTTTAAGACCTTGAAAAATCATCCAAAATAAGGTCTTAAAAATGGGAGGGAGTTGTAATAGGGAGGTAATTTTAATACAAAGAAGGGCAATGTCTCAGAGAAGTAGGTCTTAAGTGGGAGGGAGTCTTAAGTGGGAGGGAGTCTTAAGTGGGAGGGAGTCTTCATAGGGAGGTTCCACTGTACTACTATTTGTCATCTGTGTGTGTGTGTGTGTGTGTGCACATGCATGTTTTTATTATTTTTAAATGTTCTTTATAATTCACCAGTATTAGTGTCTTACCTAGTCATGAGCCAGAATTGTATTTCACCCCACAATGTGTTACATATCATGTATAATCTATGCTTACAATATCTTTCATTTGCATGTTCTCAATGTACGTTACTCATGATACTTGGTTAAATTTGTAAAGGTTATTATAGTATTGCAATTTCCATTATTATTGAAAACAAAACGACAACTCCACTTCAGGATGACGACGATTCAGAAAATCGTGTCAGTGTGAGTTAAATGATAAAGTTATTCCAGCCAGCTGTACATTATAAATTTTAGTTTACGCTAAGCATGTTTTCCAGCTGATAAGGACAGGGGAGATGGGTGTGAACTTACAGAGCGTATTTAGTTGACGAAAGCTGCCTCACAGTATCCAACCTTTACCAGGGTTCCCAGGGCTTTCAGCTATCCCCAAGTAAGGACCTTGTAAGGACCTGTAGGCCTAAGGATAATCTCCATTTTTTAGCCAACGATCTTGAAAGGAACACTTTCCCAGCATTGTGAGCAATGTCTAAGCAGATAGAAAAACTATGGCTGACACAGATATACGCGTTTTCTCGCAAAAAGACACCAGGATAAAGAACGAGATTTCAGTCCAATTTCTCTTGACAACTTGCGGTGCATCGTTTGTCTGCTAAGCAGTCAGTTGAAACGGGAAGGTGGGGGAGGGGGGTAAGGTGGAGTAGGTGCTGAGCGATGTTTCTCAAGTGTAAAAGTGCTGCTTCTGCGATCTATTTAGAGTATGGTCTTGCTGCTCAGGGCAGTTTTTGGCAGCTGTCAGAACTTGTAAGGACCTTGAAGCGAATGTAAGCACTTGTAAGGCCTTACTTGGATATTTCAATTTGTCAAGACTTATAAGGACTGGTAAGGCCCCTATGAACCCTGTTTACAGTTGGAAGAAAATTCAGTTGTGAACTCTATTCAACTGCTTGTGGCCGTGTACCGTCTTCACTATCAGCAAGCATTGGCTGTATTCCCACAACTGCCTGAGTGAGTTGGAAGTACATGGTGCAGTCTGCCAATTCCTTCCGACCTGGTTGGAAGTTTCATCCGACCAAAATTTGCATTTGTGATTTCTACTCACTCTGTCAAAAGAAAGGTCAACTGTGGAAAGGTCACAACCACTTGGTTGGATAGTGTGAGGTGGCTTTAAAGATACACTGACCCACCACGATTAAGTCCCTTGTTTGGTAGCTGTGACCCACATACAAATGCACCCAACTTGAAATTGAGGCTTCTCTTTAAAATGTTTCATTTTCAATTTGTGGGCATTTGTAACTGTGACCCATAGACAAATGCCCCCAACTTGAAATTGAGGCTAATCTTTAAAATGTTTCATTTTCAATTTGGGGGCATTTGTAGCTGTGACCCATATACAGATGCCCCCAACTTGAAATTGAGGCTACTCTTTAAAATGATGTTTTATTTTCAATTTGGGGGCATTTGTATGGGAGTAAAACCTGATCAAAACAAGATTTCTTACCAGCTATAAGAGGGAAAACATGTAAAACCTATGATTTTGACATGGTGGTGGATCTTTAAGCAAATAATTTGTTAGCATCTGTTGTGTGTTTTGCTGTAGTTATGCTTGTGCTTGGTATTGAGGTTACAAAATGACCTTTTTAGGGTTTTTTTTATCTTTAAGATCACCGGTACATGTATGTTATAATGTATGTGTTATCTCAATTTGTAATTATAACTCTGCAATATTGTTTCTGAAATTATAACTTGTGTTATTTGTTTTTGGTCATATTTATTGTACATCCAAGTGATCACATATCAGTTCTTAAATACAATGTCTGTCAAAGTTAAAAATGATGTGTGTTTTGCACCATATGCAAATGATGACACCAATGGGGCTTTATACTACTTGCCGACACGAAAGGGCGACAGTTTTAGGCCCAAACTGCTCATGCCACATATCGACGAGTCAGATGCAGATAATTTTCTGTGGCTATATACTGCTACTTCATGACAGGCAAGGACGATAATCTTAAGTAGGTGGCGTTCGCATCTCATATGCACGAGATAGGGGCAGATAATTTTCGGTATAAAGCCTCATTCCTGGTTTTCGGACTATAAGGTAATACTTTTTTCACAGACTAAGACCCCTGCGCCTTATAATATGACTGATAAAAAAGTAAGAAAATATAATAAAATCTGAATTTTGTGTAAAATTGTGGGGGCTGCACCTTCTAATAAGGGGTGCCTCGTAGTCCCCAAAATATGGTACATGTTTAAAGTCTGAGTATGTTATGAACTCTTTGAAAATGTTTCACAAAACTAGTTACTAAATTTGTCAAATCTCACAAGAAATTAGGTTAGGTTAGGTTAGGTACATTCTAGTCACAGAGGCGTCTCTGTGAAATCCGGGTTGCTCCCACCTGGAGAGCGTGTCGCAGCCTGAGGTGCGCCACCCTATTTGTTGTTGTTGACATGCTGATATCATTTGTAATTGAATTGTAATTTAATGGATAATGCATTCATAACGAGAAGGTTTCGCCACCCGGAAATTAAACTATCGTCAGTCAAAACTGGTCAACTTCGATGTGTTGGACTTACCAGTTGATCAAGACAAGCTGCATCATCTAATAAAGCTTTAAGAAAACAATTTGCAAAGATAAATCACCGATGGCGACGCTAAATTAAAAAATTTGGTAATGTAATTTGACCCCAAATGACCGAAATGTTGAGTTTTTCATTCCTCATTGTGAAATGACGTCTGTCGACTTGTGTCTCTATGTAGCGGTTTGATCATAATCAGAATCTGTTTAATCCTGTTTACACTACTTCATCCTTAACTTTAACTCATTCGCATCACAATGATTTTGAATTATTAAAAATACTCACAAATCACTCCAGCCACACACACAAACAAAACATACATAAAAACAAAAGAATTGAAAGAAGATTAACCCTTTCGCCGCCAGCCATGTTGGAGCAAAGAATTTCCATTAAACTTACTTGGCTACAGAAAAGATTTCGTTTGCAATATTGTGGGATTCTCCGACACATTTAGAATAGGGTCATTCCTTACTACCCAAATTTAGGAACACAATATAAATAATAGACCCTGATTTCAAGAGTTTTACATGGGTGATAAATCATTATGGTGCAAAAATGCGACATTGGCGGTGAAAGGGTTAAAGGTTTTTACTTCAGGCTTAGACATAGGGAAGTGATAGATCAGACTTTATACAGACTTTCTATAGAAAAACTCCACACCAACTGGTTGCCCCACAACAAACCACTACAAAAGCAAAGTCAGAGGCAAAATTGTGGTCTAAGGGAGTGAAGCAAGTTTAGAAGTAACCAAGGTGTGATGTGCACACAGATTTACTTCCCTTGAAGCAAATACATCAAATTGACAGCTATCTATTAATTCCGCACATATATGGCTGGAACGACTTGAACTTCATAACCATTAGTGTTTTTTCTTACAAAATCAAATTTCATGTAGACAGATTTTTCAATAGACATTGCCTCTTTATAAATATATAAACTGAATGTTCATAACCAGAAAAAGAATGTCGTCATAACTGAAAAAAGATTGTCTCACCAAATTCTGATTCTCATCTTTTCTGAGTATTCTTGTCTGATTATTCATACATATTTTTCTATACTTGTTGCCTTTTTTGATACATGAAACTGATGAAGTATTAATTGATTGGTGATTAGAATGTTGTTATCTTTTACTAAATAAAGAATTTCAAAATAATCGATGGAGCTTTGTATATTTGTTTCCTGTTCCGTTGGCCATATGTATGACTATGAGGAAAGAAGTTTGTGTGTGTGTGTTTTTGTTGTCTTTTTCAAAATTCATTTTGTGATGTCACTTGGATCATTTTCAACTGCTTAACAATTATTTCATACCTGTTTTTATTTTTCCATGTCACAACTTCTTGAAATTCGTGTATGAAATTAGGAAAAATACAAAATCACTTTCATTATATTAAACGTAAAAATGGTGGGTAGAAAAAACAAGGTACCTGTGAAAAGGAGAAACTTCAACGTTTCGTGCCCTAAGCACTTAGTCGTTTCGTGCCCTAAGCACTTAGTCGTTTCGTGCGCTTAGGGCACGAAACGTTGAAGTTTCTCCCTTTCACAGGTACCTTGTTTTTTCTACCCACCATGTTTACGTTCCTCCAAAAGGTACTGCAGTCATTTTTTCATCTTCTTATTACAGTACACCCCGCTTATAGTAAAGTGCAGGGGAGCAAGGCTTTTCCTTTACTATAACAGGTTTTTGTTATAAACGATGTTCGGATATAGTAAAGTTTTGATGATATTTTTTATCTTATCCGATGTTGTTTTTCAAAGTCAAAGCTAACGTAAAATACTAAACATAAACCCATCCTACTCATATGGTTTGAGGTCCAAAAAGGTGATTGGGTTTATACATGGTATATTTCCCTGTGCACAAAACAAAACTAGCTGTAAAAGCATATAGTGTACAACCTCTAACTTCCAGAATCGCCTTTGAATCTATTCATGCATGCACACGCACGTGCGTGCGCATGCACGCGCACACACGCACACACACACCGTGACCGAACAGTTTGCCTGCGGACATTTCGCCTACGGACACTTTGCCTACGGACATTATGCCTATGGTCACCATGCTCACCGGACATTTTGCCTAATAATAATAATAATTAATAATGCTTATATAGCGCATAATCTTGCAAAGCAACTCAATGCGCTTTTCACTCACCATTCGTACAAACATTTCTAACAAACTGGCCCACGCATCCTCACCATACATCTCTATCAAAATGAATACATATTAGAGAATGCATTGCATATAATCATAACACAACACACCAACACCCACGTCCCTTCAACACCACCACCCCAACCATCCCCCCACTCCCCCCCCACCCATCCCCACCCCTGCCCCCCTACTCCCCACCCTCACCCCATACACACACACGCGCACGCGTTAACCTCAAACTCAACGTCTTCAATGAGCTGGAAAACAAGAGTGGGGAAAGGATCATAGACTTTGCAGAGAGAAAGCTTTCCTGAAGAAGTGGGTCTTTAGTTGGGACTTGAAGGAAGGAAGAGTGGACTGGTTACGGGTATGGTCAGGGAGAGAATTCCAAACGTTTGGTGCAACAAAACTAAACGCCCTCTCACCCGAAGATTTCAAGGACCGCTTAGGAACTTTAAGAAGTTTCTGGGAAGAAGAACGAAGAGTACGAGAGCTTTGGTAGGTGCAGAGAGAAGAAGAGAGGTAGTGAGGAAGAGTTTTGTCAAAGTGACGAAAAGCGAGAGTAGCCATCTTGAACTGCCAGCGGAATTTGACAGGAAGCCAGTGGAGCTCAGCCAAAAGAGGTGTGATGTGATCACGCTTTCTTTTGCCAAGCACAAGCCGAGCAGCACTGTTCTGCACTCTCTGTAAGCGCGAAATCTGTTCTGCTGGAAGCCCAGCATACATCGAATTACAGTAGTCCAATCTGGACAACACGAAGGCAGAAATCAGTCTAACAGCAGCATCTCTGGACAGGAAGGGTCTGATGGAGGCGATACGCCTTAGCTCTAAGAAAGATGCACGACAAACACTAGATATTTGCTCCTGCATCGACATGGTTTGATCGAGGGAGACACCGAGGTACTTAACAGTCTTCCGAAATGGCAATTCGGATCCAACAATATTGATGGAATCTGTTTTAACTTTCTTCAGGGAAGAGGAGGTGCCAACAGGCATCACCTGGGTCTTTTCACTGTTCAGTTTCAGCTTGTTACTGGTCATCCACCCCTGAACACTGCTGACACACTCAGAAACCTCTGATTTAACCGACTGAAACTCATCAGGAGTGCCACTCCTGGACAGCTCTGTATCATCTGCATATTTGTGAAAGTTACATTTGTGTTCAGATATAACATCAGATAAGGGCTGAGAATAAAGTGTAAAAAGAACTGGCCCCAGCACAGACCCCTGGGGTACACCATACAGCAGAGGAGAGAGAGATGATTTAACACCGCCAACCATAACGGCTTGGTTTCTTTCCTTAATGTAGTTTTCGAACCAGCTGAGAACCACCCCATCAATACCAAATGTGACTCTAAGCCTCTCAATGAGAATGGAGTGGTCAAGCGTATCAAAGGCGGCGCTCAAATCCAGCAGGGTTACAAGTGAAACAAGTTTATCGTCAGATTTACATAGCAAGCAATCTAGAACGCTCAAAACAGCAGTCTCGGTACTGTGATGCTTCTTATATGCTGACTGACAAACCTCGAGCAAGCCATACTGGACATTATGCCTACAGACATTATGCCTGATAATAGATTATCATGCCTGCAATAAAATATTGCATTTTCATGATGCTACAGCAAAACCCAGTTATAAGAATATCAAAGGGAGATAATTTTTTTGTTTTCTTATATCCGTGTTTTCTTATATCCGAAACTCGGATAAAAGAAATCAAATGTTTTCTTTTATCCGAGTTTCGGATATAAGAAAACATTTGAATTTTCTTCTTCTTATAACCGAGTTGAATGGGGAAAAGGGAAAAAAAAAAAGAAAAAAAGAAAAAAATGAAATAAAAGACAAACAGAAACATAAAACGAAGAAAAAAATGCTTTTACATAAATTGGTGCATGAAAAAAAAGCAAAGGAGGAAAAAAAAGAAAGAACAGAACAGAAAATTAAAAACAAAAATGAAGGCAGACGTGTTGTGAGTTGCATGATGAGCGAGCAAGATAGAGGAGAGCAATTGAATGAGTGGGTGTGGTGTGAGAGTAACCTATTTGTTTAAATGTAAATTTCTGTTTCTCGTTTTTAATCAATATTCTAATTTGGATGTATAACTTACTTTACACAGTGGAAGACAATTTTGTATTTGCGTTTGTACAATGCCAATGGACAATAAGGAAACTTGTGACCTATGACTCATGTTTTACATCAGTGACCTATGACTCATGTTTTACATCAGAAAATCAAAATACAGCAAATCTCGGTTATAAGAAAATCGAACGGAGATGATGTTTTGCTTATTATCATATCCAAGTTTTCTTATATCCGAAACTCAGATATAAGAAAACATTTTGAAGTTTTTCCCTTATAAACAAATTGAATGGGGGAAAGGGGAAAAAGAAAAGAACAGAAAGACAGAAAAACGAAACGAAGAGAAAATCCTTTTTCCTAATTTGATGCATGTCTTGCATCATAAAATCAAAATAGTCTACTAAGAAGAAGATTTAAAGGTGCCTACAACAACTTAACTAAGAAGCCTTTTTTTGGTCTTTTTACTGTTATCAAATGCGTACCCCTTCACCTTTCTTGTACTGAATTATTACCATTTACTGTCCACCCATGCAGCTTTTCATCGATCGTTTGCTTTTGTTTATGTGGATCTTCATCCACATATTCAGTTATTTGTATTTATCTTCTTAAAGAAATGAATTGCCTTTTCCTCTTTGCCATTGCTGCTGAAAATGTAAGGATGGACAGTCTCTCTACCACCAACACAAAAGTACTCATATTTTTTTCTTCTGCTCAACATTTATTTTGCACAGAATACTGAAGGAAAGTATGGAATAAAGGAACAACAACTCAATTAGTCTTGCAATCAAGTGCCTGTACTGTTTAGAATGTCTGTGACACAACTGGTATGAGGTAACCTTCGACTTCAATTTTCTCGGAACATCCTTTCAGTTCAGGTCCAACTCATTTTTAAAGACACACTGACCCAACACGATTAAATCCCTTGTTTTTTTCTGGGTAGCTGTGACCCACATACAAATCCCCCAACTTCAAATTGAGGCTGCTCTTTAAAATGTGTTGTTTTCAATTTGGGGGCATTTGTATGGGAGTCAAACCTGGTCAAAACAAGATTTTGTACCAGCTATATGGAAAACAAGTGGAACCCGTGATTTTGACACGTGATCTGGTGGGTCTTTAAGAAAATGTTGTCAATGGTAATTCGCTTATAAGTAAATAGAACTCGCTTACAAGAAAATGAACTGCAAACCAACTCGCTTGTATGACATAATTTTCTTATATCCAAGTTTCCATTGCGGATGGGAGAAAAAAATTGCTTGCTTATAACCGAGTTTTCTTATAAGCGAGTTTCTTATATCCCAGTTTTGATCATAGATAAGAAAGAAGTTCGGCAGGGAATTTTTTTTTTGCTTCATTGTAAGCGAGTTTTCTTATAAGCAAGTTTCTTATAATTATGCGGATTCGGCTGTATATAATTTTTTTCAGATTCATTTTTTTCCACTAAGTAATGAGAGGAAAGAAACATGTTTTTGAGTGCCTTTCAATTTCGTTGATGAAGGTGGGTAGAGGGAGTAGTGAGACTGTGACGTATACATTGATGACTATTTACAAAGGTCAGGAAGAGGACAATTTTTTTTTATTGTAACAAGGAGGAACCATAAATGACTTTACTATAGGAGTTTTTTTTAAATTTTAATTATAACCCAGTTGTTATTATGGGTGAGGGAGTGGTGAGACTGTGACGCATACATTGGTGACGTATTTACAAAGGTCATGAAGAGGACAATTTTTTTTTTTTTATTGTAACCGAGGAGCCAGTTCTGTGGGGAACCAAAAGTAACTTTACTATAGAAGTTTTTTTAATTATAACCGAGTTGCTACTATCCGAGGTCTATTTAGTAATAAAACAGTAGACCTTTGGCCGGGAACCAGTGCTTTCCTTTACTGTAACCGAAATTTCTTATAACCGAGTTTACTATAAACGGGGAGTACTGTATCATATTAGTTAGTAGAATGCCTCCGTCGGTCAAAGTTGACCATGGATAATGTGCCCCAAGTTTGGACAAGTGCTGTATTATTTTTAGGTATTAGGTACTTTATAGTCACAGAGGCGTCTCTGTGAAATTCGGGTTGCTCCCACGTGGAGAGCGCGTCGCAGCTAGAGGTGCTCCACCCAATAATTTTTTTATGCATGTGATTTTTGTGTGACTGATGAGGAAGGAAGGGGGGGGGGGGGTAAATTTTGACCAAATGACAACTTTTTCGTTGCCACTGGGTTTAACGTGTGCTAAGTGCATGGGCACACGGGACCTCAGTTTATTGTCCCATCCGAAAGACTCCATGTTCAGACCGTAAGGCCTAGTGCAAAGTGAGAGAAAAAATCCCCTGTACCCTGGTTCGAACTCGGGTTTACTTGACACGAGGCGAACGCACTACCACTGTGCCACTCTACACTGTAGTGATGTTACGGCCGGGAACAGCATCTGTTGTGACGGATCATCCTATTCCCTTATTCTGGCACGGCAGTCTCCACCAAGTAAGAGTGCTAATGTGGCTGGATGTGAGTGGTGAATGGGAGGTATTTTATACAGCTGCAAAAACAAGCAAAGATATTCAGAAAGAAGAAAGGGAGAGGAAGAAACAAATATTTATCATATTTTTCGGACTATCAAGGCGATACTTTTCCCCCAGACTGGGACCCCCGCGCCTTATATTTTGCAACATGACCAATGCATTAGTATGAAAATATATAATAACAAAATCTGAAATTTGTGTAAAATTTATAATAATAGGCTTTATAGTCCAAAACAATATGGTAAATATGTATCGGATCTGCCTCACTTTTTGAGTCTCTCGCTCTGCACACCCATCCTTGTCTTCATTATTTGAACATTCTGTATTATGTTTTAACACATTTACACTTCTCACACTCATACCCAATTCACAGTCTCACATTTTTCTCAGTGTCTTCAACATTTTCTTCAAATTTTTGCAGCAAACTTCAACCTTAAAACATTTAACGCACAGTTCACACGCCAATCACACAATCAGTCTCGCACTTTTCATTGTGTATGTGTCTCAGCACATTTGTCCTTAACTGCATCATCCCCCCCACCACACACACACACTTATTATCTCACTCACTATCATTGATATGAGTCAACATTCTTGTTTGTGTTGTAACAGACTTAACACACTTCACATTTCATAATATACCGGTACTTGTTCACATTATATCCCATTCTCAGTCTAAACATGAGCATTTTCTCCTCAGAGTCCTCAAAGAACTATAACCTTGCACGTTTCAAGCACAGTGTATTATTATACCCCATTCACAACCTCTCTTTTTTCACTGTCTGTATCAGCACACTTTGCATTTTCATCACCTCCCTCCCCCTCACTTTCATCCAAGTCAGGCACTGACACAGGGCCCCCATTTTTCTCTCTCTTCTTTTTCTTCTCCCCGGACTTTTTCGATTTCTTGTGTCTGTGCTTCTTGTGCTTCTTCTTGTTCTTTTTCTCACTCTCTCCATCGTCTGCGTGAATGGAAGGAGACTTACTGTGCTTTCTTTTTCTTTTAGACTCAGTTTCCCTTTCCTTCTTTTCACTCTCTCCTTCCTCCGAAGAACTGAACAGGGATTTACCGTGTTTTCTTTCAGAATCAGTCTCTCTGTCAGGAATGGAAGGGGACTTGCTGTGCTTTCTTTTTCTTTTAGACTCCGTCTTCTTCTCACTGTCTCCTTCCTCCAAAGAACTGGATGGGGACCGACTTTTCCTTCTTTTAGACTCAGTCTCTCTCTCTTCAGAGGGATGCCTAGAAGTTGATGACGGAGACCTAGATCTTTTTCTCTCAGGAACAGATACAGTCTGTCTCTCTCTCTCAGGGGATATGCTGCGTTTCCTTGCTGACGCACCTTCTTTTTCAGGTTTGGACTTGAACTTGCTATGGTTTCTTCCTGACTCTCTTTCCCTAGAAGGTGACCTGGAGCTGGAATGTGGCGATCTTTTCCTCTTGGAGCCTTTCTTACCACTGGTGGAGTGTACTCTGGATGTGGAACGACTGTAATCTCGATGGGGCGAGCGATGAGGGGTGGTATTTTTCCGTCGTCTGTTGGACTCCACGGAAGACCTGTCTGGGGATTTTCTCCTTGATCGGGATCGTGACACGGGTGATCTGGATCTGTCTCGTGTTGATCTGCATGAAACAACAAAACACAAGGAGGTCAACACTAGAAGCGGGATGGAGAATGAGAAGTATCAAAAAAAGAAAAAGTCAGTAAAAAAAAAAGGCAGAGTTGCAGGGACAATTCCAAGAGCAATGCTTTCATTCTTTCTAGACGGCGGCAAAATAGCTTGGCCAGCCCTGTGCGCTGGCTGCATACAGCTGTTACTGACAGTGTGATTTTGACCTACTTTGTGTTGTTTTTTCTTGTTTGTTGAATATAAAGTGTATGCGTGGAACAAATTGGGAATGACGTTTGTGTGATGACCTGTTTGTTTATGGTGCAGTACTGTGACCGAGTCCTTGAGTTTTAGAAAATAAAGACCCTCCCCCCCCCCCGTGGGGATACCGTGGGATCTTTCATACAAATAGTTCCCCCACCTTCTGGAAGTCATGTGCTTCTAGCTTCCTCTAATCTGTCACTCTCTTTGACTCTTGCCTTTTCCCTATGCTTACTGTCATCTACTATGTTTCTGCACTGGTCCATGCTCCTGCCTTTGTTCTAGAAACTCCAACAAAGACTTTCTCCAGCCGAAAACAGACATGCTGGGCCTATTTATTTCTTAGATAGGTGCATAGCGGCAGCATGATGTATCTGCACTCATATGACAGGAAACTATGAGAGCGATTGATGAAGAAGAAGAAAAGAAAGACGAAAATTTGGTAAGCAGCTGAGTTTAAATTGTTGTTTTTTGTGATTGTGTTTATTTAACCCCTTTCCTGCGGGGTCCAGGGCCTGTATTCACGTTGAGATAGCATGAGGCTTAGCATGATGCTAACTTAGAAGCTCTTCCAAAAGTCCTATAAGACATTGGAAGAGCTTCTACAGGCCCTGGTCTACTAGGGGGTGCGTGATGTCATTGATGATGTCATAACTGTTGATGTCATAGCTCTGGAAGGATGTTTTTTGGTTTAGGCAAGTCAGGAAAGATATATCTCTAGACCATTTTCTCAGATTGCATTTAACAGGTCTCTTTTAAATTTTATAGTAAGAAATTCAATAATTTCTCTGTTTTCCTCTGGCAGTGAAGGGGTTAACAAGTAACAGCCTGCTGTTATAAATCAATAAACTCAGACGTCCAATTCAAGGAACAGAATGTTTGCATGAAATTTCTTTCAACTATTTAACCCCTTCACTGCCAGAGGAAAATAGAAAAAAATATCGATCTTATAAAATTTGAAAGAGACCTGTTAGGCTCAATATGACAAAATCGTCTCGAGATATCTTTCTTGACTTGTCTAAACCAAAAACCATCATTCCAGGACTATGACATCAAAAGTTATGACATCATCAATGACATCACACATCATGTAGTAGACAGGGCAGGGAAGGGGTTAAGAGAGGTTTCTGTTATGCTCGACAAACTCAAGACGTGAAACCTGTGGCATTCCTGAAGGAACGTTAAATCTATTTACACACTCTTTTTCACTTGGTCACTGTGTCCTTATGTTGGATAATGGGTATATGAACAAATCTGGAGCTGATTTATTTTTTTAGCAAATCTGGGTTTGTTCCTCTGTGACTTATATCTGCACAGAGCTAGGCAAGCCAGGGCCTTAGGCTGGCCTGACAGAAGTTAAGTGCCTTTTGAAAGGGAGAGCTCGTTACATTTTCCATCATGATCTCCTCTCCGGGGGGTCTTTTGTATAAATAGTCCTCCCACCTTCTGGAAGTTCATTGCTTGTAACTTCCTCTAATCTGTCACTCTCTTTGACTCTGCCTTTTCCCTTTCCTTGTTGTCATCTACTGTCTTTCTGCCTTACTGGTCCATTCTCCTGCCTTTTTTCACGAAACAATTTCAAAAACTTCCTTCAGCCGAAGTCGGACTTGCTGGGCCTAACTATTTCTTAGTTAGGCACGTAACGGCAGCATGACGCATCTACACTCATAATTGACAGGAAACTGTCTGAGCGATCGAAGAAGAAGAAGAAGATCTCCTAAGTGTCCTTCTCTTGTTTAAAATCATTACAGAGTTTGAGTATGCACATTTTGTCAGTTCTTTCGAAACATTTGAAAGAGTTTCACAACAAAACCACAACCCACCTGTGATGAGAACGGTAGGATCTTGACGATTCCTGGGTCCTTGACCTTGACCGTGACCTTGAACTCCTTCGCTGATGGGTGCGGCGCTCGCTGCTAGGTCGCCACACGGGCGTGGTGTCATTTCGTCTGTCATGATGTCGGGACGATGCGCCGAAATCTCGATCAGATTCCCAGAACTCGTTGCCAGGGTTACGGAAAACGTGAAGGAAGTTGCAGGTCTTTCCTTTAGGGCACCGCTTGGCGAAAAACAAGCCTGTAAAGAGAAGGGAGAAAAGATGAGAGGTTTTAATTCACTTCATTTCTTTGTTAAAGACCCAGCATGTCACATGTCAAAATCATGGTTTTCACATGTTTTCCCTCTTATATCTGGTAAAAAATCTTCCAAGCATAAGAGGGAATTTTACATGTGACGTGGGGGGGGGGGGGGGGGGGGGGGGGTGTCTTTAAGAAGGGGCAGAAGCAACTAGTTAGTTTGACAATAATCTGGAATACACAGTTCTCTGTAGTTACACAAAAAGTCATACCAGGGTGATAACACATACAACAATATACAAAACTTGAAGTAATTCTGTGCAGCGTTACACACACTATAATGCAGTAACGTAAAGGAAAATGGTAAAGAAACACAGAACCAGACATGAGCGATCACTATACCCCTCTGCTCTGCAAAGAGGCAGACAGCTTTAAAAACAGGGGGCGAAAATAATAATAATAAACGGACACTTATATAGCGCTTTTTATCGAGCACAAAGCTAAATGATATATTTTTTCTTTTTTTCAAAATGGCAGACATACAAAACACATTCACAAACATATAATAAATAACGTTAAAAACTGACCACAGATGGCGGATTTCCACTTGTCGATGGTGACAAACTCGCAAGTCAGCTGATGTCCCGCGTACCACCGCGCGTTGAACTTTACAAAGGCAGCGTAGGCCTCACTCTCCCTGCACACAATTACCAGTATTGTGATCATAGTGATTTTGATTACAGTGGAAATCAGGCAAGTCAAAACTGAAACGACTGAACTTCATTTCCAGATAGGCGATACTTTGAGATTTATAAAAAGTTTTAACATAAGAAGAATTGGGAACAAAATGAATTAATTACTGTATCCGATTTTTTGTGGCATCCGTTGGTGTTTTTATTTAGTCAGCTGGTTTTCACTGTAAGATGATGATGATGATGATGATGATTATCATGCTCTCCCTGAACAATTTAAAACAGGAGAAGAGCAGATCTAAAATCTGGCTAATGAGAAAAGAGCCAGATGGAAGCAGGGCTCCCAGGGACCCCCATTTGGGGGTCTATGAAGCACTAAAATGTTAAAGGACCCTCTAAAAGAATGTGCAGGGGGTCCCACGGATGCACTAGAAAAAATCTTTTTAGCTTATTGCAATGCCACTGAGGCCCTCTATCCATCCTCTAGGACCCTCTATGCTGTAAGTGAAGCAGTCCCTGGGATCCCTTGTTTTGCCAGACGATTGGGAGCACTGGGTACATTGCTGCAAAAGAAACCCCACATCCAGCCCCATTTGCACCTTATGAGGAGGGGAATACCCCTCAATGATAGGGCCAATCAGCCACAATCCACAGTGTTTCAGGCCAGGCTCCCAATCGTCCTGCAAACCAAAGGGTCCCAGGGACCCCTTTACTTATGGTATAGAGAGTCCTAGAGGACGGATAGAGGGTCCTCATTACGTCACGAACACGAACGTAAATTACATTTCAAGTGCATCTGATGAGTAGCGTGATAGAAGTTTTAATAAAATCAATGTGCGCTAACATGAACACACACATACAGAGAAAGAGTGAGAGTGGGTAGGCAAAGATAGGTCAGATGAATGACAGTTGGGGAGAGAGAATAAACTGAAAACAATTGGGAGAATCAGTTCAATGAATTATGCAAAACAAACTATAGAAGTAGTGAAAACAATGGACGGGGAAGGGTCCTTGATTGACGAGCCTAAGCTGGAATGCGAAGACCATGGTTTGTTATTTTGCTCATTTTCATAGTGCATCCCTTTTATTTTATGAACATTATGGAACACAAGTCATGTTCCAGTTCAACGTGCACACACACACACACACACTCTCTCTCTCTCACACACCAGGCATACCTCCGCGAATCGCGGAACATCCGTGAAAGTGAAAATTTGACCAAAAAAACAACCAAAAACGCTGGGGTAAAAATTCGCTCGGGGGCCTAAAAATTACGTGTGTTAAAACCTATGCAATCTTCGCGGAACCGGATGTGAATGACTGAACAAGCAACTTCCCGCCGAAGTTAGCAGTCATACGCAGCCTAGCTCACGCCACACGTTTCCAGATTTGTGATCCTAGTGCTTTTTTTTCTTCTTCTTCTTCTTCATTTTGACGCCCAACTTCATCATTTTAGTTTGAGTCAACATCTTTCAAATGAAATGCAGAATCGGTTGGATATTCGTCCGCGAAACTCACTTCGCCCCCACTACCATGCCTGACACACACACACATACACACACGCACACACACACACACACACACACACGCAAACACACACACACTCTCTCACACCTTTTATATCGGACACAAACATTTACAGTTGCACCACATTTACACACACACACACATCACATCACACACACACATATACATACACACACTGAGACAAACACACACAGTAACACACAGACCTTTTATACTGCACGTAAACATTTCCTCTCAGATGTGATTCGTGGTTACAGCACACCTTCACATTAACCACTCGGCCCACAGACTTGAACTCAGGCACTACATCGTGGTAGAACTCACAAAACGTACTGTACAGATCACTGTCCTCATACTCCAAGTTGATGTCTGGAGAAAAAAATCAACAAACAAATAATGATAAATAAATAAACACAAATAAATAAAATGATATTTTCTTCTTCTTCGATCACTCAAGACAGTTTCCTGTTTGAAACTGAGACTACGAGCGCAGACAATTATGTCAAATGAGCGCAGATGCATCATGCTGCCGTTATGCGCCTAAGGAATAGTTAGACCCAGCATGTCCGTCTTCAGCTGGATACATTTTTTTAAAGAATTTCTTGAAAAAAAAGGGCAGGAGAATGGACCAGTAAGACAGAAAGATAGTAGATGACAGTAAGGAAAGATAAAAGGCAAGAGTCAAAGAGTGATAGATTTTAGGAAGTTATAAGCACAGAACTTCCAGAATGTGGGGGAACTATTTGCACAGAAGGAACTCAGGCACAACATCACAGCAGAACTAAACAAAATGTACTGTGTAGTCTACAGATCACTGACCTGATAATAGCCACACGTCAGCTAAAATCATACGACACGATTCGATCACGTGATCTCGAAGCGCGAATCACATTTGTTCTTGGAGAACACATGATCGAATCGCATCGTACAGTCGAACGATTTTAGTGGACATGTGGCAGGCCCTTTAGAGTCTTATGATAAATATGATGGTGGCGATGATGACGATAATGGTGATGATGATTGATAATGATGACAACCATGATGAGGATACTTGGTCAATCAGTTGTTGACTTTATTATTTGTTCAGCTCAAAGCTATGGAACATCCCAGCTATCAGCAGAATGTTACTGCAATGATAATGATGTTGATGATGATGATGACAACGATGACGATACCTGTATCGTAGTCATCTACTGATTTCTTCAGCTCAAAGCTGTGGAACATCCCACCTATCAGCAGAATAGTGCTGCAATAATGATGATGATGATAACGATGATAATGATGATGATACCTGTATCGTAGTCATCAACTGATGATTTCTTCAGCTCAAAGCTGTGGAACATCCCACCTATCAGCAGAATGTTACTGCAATGATAATGATGATGATGATAATGATGATGATGATGACATTGACAATGATGAGGATACCTGTATCATAGTCATCCACTGATGATTTCTTCAGCTCAAAGCTATGGAACATCCCACCTATCATCAGAATGGTGCTGCTCTCTGGGCGAACATGAGCACGGGAACATCTGGACAATGGAGAAAAAAGTACAAAAAGCAATAGCAAATGAAGTTGCACACACATATGCAGACAATACAGACACTCACACAAACCTTTCTTTCTTTCTTTTGAACAGTATATGCGTGACTATATCATACTAGCCAGTGGCTACCAGGCTAGTAGTTCTGGCCAGCCCTGGATTATAATCTGCATTATTGACCCACCTGTCCCCAAATCGGCAGGCCCCAGTTTTGGTGAAGAAGGGACACCTGTTCACCTCGCGGACTGTTTCATTGTTGTTGCTGTTGTAGTTGACAGGAGCCAGGGGGTTGTGCCATTGCTGAGAGAAAGGGGGAACAGGTTATAACAGAATAAATCATGCCTTTAACTCAGTTTAAGGTCCAGCCACAAGTCCACTAAAATCGCCCGACTGTGCAATACGATTCGATCATGTAGTCTCAAAGCGTGAATCACATTTGTTCTTCGAGACCAAGTGATCGAATCGTATCATACAGTTGTGTGATTTTAGTGGACGTGTGACTGGCCCTTTAGTCACTGTTATGTCTATATGTATGAAACAAATGTGCACACACATTCACACATACTTACTCACACAGTGACACACTATCTTGTGTTTGTATTTTGTGCTCTTTCAGACTCTTTCTCAGTCAAATTAAAAATTTTATCCCTCCCCTCACACATTTTCTCTCTCTTTTTTAAATATCCCTCACACATTTTCTCTCTCCTTTTTAAATATCCCTCACACATTTTCTCTCTATCTTTTAAATATCCCATACACATTTTCTCTCTCTCTCTCTCTCTTTTAAATATTCCTCACATTTTCTCTCTTTCCCTCTCTCTCTCTTCTAAATATCCCTCACATTTTCTGCTTTGAGTTTGAATTCTGGTCTGTGGCCAATGTTCATCAATTAAAATGCGTTCATTCGTTGTGTGTTTCTCTCTCTCTCCCTCACATATTCTCTCTCTCTCCCTCACATACTCTCTCTTTCTCCCTTTTCACCTTGTGTTCATTCTTGGTGGCTTGTTGCAGCAGGGAGTCCTACAAGGGCAAGACAGTCACCACAACATGAAGAGTGAAGCCGACACACAATCTGACTGCTGCTCTGAAAGACTGGGTTAAGATTTCATGTTTTCACCACAATATAGCCCCCATCCTCATCTACTCCCACACTCTGCCTTGCAATGAGATTAAACACTGAATGCCTCGATAATTCATTTAAACATGTTACAATGTAGACAAATAAATAAAACAACAACAAATTTTAAAGCTTTATGTCCTCTCTGCCGAAGGCCATATGGGAACAATAAATTTGTTTCATACACCTCTTTAATACAAAACAGGCACTGAATAAGCAAGTATGATTGAGCAACTGCTGTGTATGTGTGTGTGTGTGTGTGTGTGTGTGTGTGTTAGTGAGTGTGTGTGTGTTGTGTGTGAGTGTGTTTGTGTATGTGTGAGTGTGAGTGTGTGCATGTGTGTTTGGACGTGTACATTTTGTACAAGCCGTTGAGTGCATGCATTACACTTACTACAGAAAAGGCTAACAAACTTGTAGAATACACACATCTTTAACTAGTGAGGATTATGCCATACCAACTATGTCACAGCAAGAATGGTTGAATCATTGATATAATAACAACCACGTCTTTGCGTCAAAAGATACTGTTTCATCATCAAACTCATCACCAGCTCACAGATGTAATGCACCGTCAAGGAAAACATTTTTTGGAGGGGAGGAGGGGGAGGGGGAGGAGAATAAAAACATACACAATGTCTACATGTTGAAAGGTATTCATACACTCAGAAAGACAAATTAATGTAATCCTATGATGTGGTAGGTGAAGAGGACTGAGATGAAAAGAGAAATAGCTGCAAGAGAAACTGCAGTAATATAAGTAGTAGCAGCTGCAGCAACATAAGCAGCAGCAAAAAAATAACAAATGTAATACAGTGGGTCTTATAAGGGAGGTAATTTTAATACTTACAAAGAAGGGCAATGTCTCTGAGAAGTAGGTCTTATGTGGGAGGGAATCTTATAATGGGAGGTCTTATAAGGGATATTCCACTGTAGCAGCAGCAGCAGTGGTAGAAGTAGTAAAAGTAGGACTACTGCAGGGGTGCATGTGGGTCTGCCTGAAGCCAGGCAATTTGATGCAGGTTCTGCCTGAAGATAGGGCTCTTCTCACGCTTATTTTGTGCTCTTCAATTGACCATTATAGCAAGGGTTATGATGGAAAGTCCAGGCAAAAGCTTTGGTCACCGCATGCACCCATGTAGTACTTAGTAATTGGAGTAGTAGCAAAGACTGTATAGGAGAAGATAAGCATCCGATCTCTTTTCCCTAAACGAGTAGTGAGGACAGAAACACTGGTTATGTCCCTTTTAAACAGGACACATTTTACACATCGATAGGCCAATTCTCCGTTCAAGTTCCAGTCTGAGTTTTTGGATAGCCTCCACTGTGAAACGTGTACTGTCGCCACTAACGATAACTCTATCAGCCCGGTTCGCCGAGCTCTTAAGTAGTCCATCTTACCCTTTTAGAATATCTTTGGTAGCAGGCATCAGAATTGTCCTAAGTCCAATCCTCTGAAAATGGTGATACTAGGGACATTAAAATCGAAGAGTGAAGACTGTAGAGCGACAACACTGAAATCAGTTCCGAACATGACCATAAAGGCCAGACACAGTTATTTCACAGTAAAGATCACACCCTCTGAAGTGGCAAAACCTCTGGCAGCTAAAGCAAATCCACTGCCAGAAATTATCAATCCTCTGAAATTTGCCAATCCTCGGACACTTCTGATGCCTGAGTAGTACTAGCAGTAGGAATTGTAGTAGTGGGAGGAGCAGGAAGAGGAGTAGCAGCAGTCATACAAGTAGTAGCAGCAACCACAGTCTTACTCATAGTAGTGGTAGTAGCTGTGGTGATGATAGTAGTAGCAGTAAAAAGTAGCAGTACAGTGGAACCTCCCTTACAAGACCTTCAAAAAGGTCTTATAAGGGAGGTAATTTTAACACTTACAAAGAAGGACAATGTCTCAGAGAAGTAGGTCTTTTATGGGAGGGAGTCTTATAATGGGAGGTCTTATAAGGGAGGTTCCACTGTAGTGGTAGTAAATGTAGTCAAGCAAAGTCAAAATGATCTTTATTGATGATAAAGGAATAAGCTAAACAAAGCTTTTTTTATTCATGTCATCATGAATTAATAAGAAACACAACTGAAGCAAATGAACAACGGAAACTGGAGAGAATTTTTTTTAAACCACAATGAATAAATAATGAAAAAATACACATATATGTCATACAAGCATAATATAATAATAAATATCCAAATATGGACAAATATAATCATAGTTGTAATGGAGAGGAGAAGGGGGAGTTGGAAAAAACCAAACTGAGACAGAGACAAACAGAGACACTAAAAAGAAGAGATAAAACAGAGAGAGAGAGAGAGAGAGAGAGAGAGAGAGAGAGAGAGAGAGAGAGAGAGAGAAAACGAACAAACGTTTTTTATTGAGGAGAGAGAGAGAGAGAGAGAGAGAGAGAGAGAGAGAGAGAGAGAGAATCACAGTTAACTCAGAAAACAAAACAAAAAACATACAAATAAAATCACAAATTCAGAAAGAAAATGTACACACAAACACCCTTCACATATCAAGGTGAAAAGAGGAGTCAGTGTGGTAGTATCAGTAGTAGTAGTAGTAGTAGAAGCTGCATGGCAGCAGCAACATATGCTGCAGCTGCAGCAGTATGCTTGTCATAAAATGTATCCCTATTAATATTATGAACACTAAATTAATAAGAAAAAAGTTCCTGATTTTTATTATTGTAAATTGTGCATTGTCCATATATGCGGCCTACTGTATATATACATGTACTAGAACAACAAAACATACATATCCGCCTGTGTAAATGTTTAGATGCACATGTAGTATACCACAATACCAAAGCATACACGTCAAACATGTACACATTATCATGTGAATGACAATTTAAAAGATTCTATGCTTGTGTTGCTTATGTTCACAACAAACAATATCAAACCATTCATATCGATCAAACAGGATATCTGTCCACATGTTGCCATGGCAACCCAGCCAACCGCCATCACCTGTTTGTCTTTCTTCTCTTTCTCCTCCTTCTCCTTCTTCTCTTTTTCCTCCTTCTCCTTCCGCTCTCTCTCTTCCCACTCCTCACGAATTTTGCGCTAAAAAACCAAAAAGCACTAATTAACAAGCAGTAGGAAGCATAATCTCAGTATCTATATCATTGATAGGAAGATTAACATTTTCATAGATGACATCAAGAAGAAGATGAAGATGAGAATTTAATTTTTTTCAAAATACAGTGACACAAGAAAAAGAGGTTATCATAACATTTACTTAAAGGGACACCCTGGCGGGTGAGTTTTTGCAAGAAACACCTTGAGATCACCAGAAAGACAGCCTTTTCAAGGATAGGAACACTCACATTGCTCTGATTTCCTAGAAATCAAACCGTCAAAACGGGGATTCCTCCTCGGCGGAGTTGCCAGAGAGATAAACCATTTTGGATGGGGTGGGTGGAGGACGCTCAGAGTAGTTGAAGCTTTTTGTTCTTTGTCGTGCAGTAAAAAAAAATTGGAGCTATTTCCTTTGTTGTGAGCGAAACCCTTTTTGGTAAACTGTAAATAAAAAGGCTT
>JAGGCT020002025.1:0-7500 GCA_017654935.2 Phymorhynchus buccinoides
CTTTTACAAGAGTGAATGCCCTTGGTGGATGGGGGAAGAGTACTGACCAAACAAGGACATACCTCTCGCCAATAACCCTATTTGAGGCCCACTTAATGGCTGCTTTTGCAAGAGCGAATGCCCTTTTGGATACTGATCAACAAGGGCTTAACTCTTGCCGTCAAGGGCGTCAATAACCCTACTTGCAGTGGCCATTAGGAACTGGACTGCATTGATTCGGTGCGAGAATTGTGTTTAAATGATAATGAATATTGTTGAAATAACAGAATCGATCAATAAGGTCAATATTCTTGATACGTCAAGGATGGGGGAATGCGATATCATTTCACTAAACTGCCAAATTACAAACAATATATTATACTCAAAATCCCACTTAATAAATGCGTTTTGCTGTTGAAAATGTTCGAATCTTTACCATCCAAAATACTGAACAGACCGTAACGCAAACTTTCAAAAGTGTCTCCCATGTTTACGACAATGATGCCCGTGGTGTTATTTAATCGAAATGGCAAGCCATCATTATAAAGTATTTTCAGTGAGGTCGATTTCAGTATACTGCATTTTGTGACATATAGTTAGTTACTTAGTTAGTCTGTTATAGTCCCGTCAACAGCTATGGTTATCTCAGGACTGTCACCGCATAAAATTCGACCACGTAGGCCTATAACAAAACACACACCAATGATTCTTAGTTGTGTCAGATTCACATACTATTATGGCGGTACCATAGCCGATGAGGTTTATCCGAGGCGTGGTTACCGCTGCACATATCTATATTGTTAAAAACTCGGGACTTTACTGTTGTTGCACTGCCTCCTGGCATTGCAGCCAGTATTGTTCCCACCATCTTTGTATTTACAAATGTCCTATGTGTCTATGACCGAGAGGACGTAAAACACCATTTTTCAAGATTCTTAACAACGTCCAAAAACCGGGGGGGCAGAACAATTCACGACATGGCATCTTCATCATTGTACCCTATAACTCATAATTTCACATAGTGCTAGAAACGTTGAGCCACTCTACTCTACTTATCGGATTCAGTTTGTTTTTTCAAAACAGTAAAAAGGATAACAAACACATCCTAGTGAAAACAAATTTATAAAAAAGGCCATAATATTATAGGCAAATATGCACTGCAGAATGGGCAACATGTGCCCAGTCAAGTGCGTTAGGTCTCACGCGTGAAAGCCAGTGAACAATAAATTTTTAAAAAACTGGCATGTCATAAATTGTAAATGAGGATGGAAAGAGAATGAAAAATGGGGATGAGGGGCTACTCTTAGTTTAAAGCTCCCCCACCACGACAAGGTGGAAGCCCGCGGAAATACCGAACCAATCGTAATGCCACTTTTCATAGCTGTTCCTTGTGGCACAACAAAGATGGCACATCTCTCAGTTCACGCCAAAACAAAGGCGAGTGATATGAACGTAATCCCACGGAGCTATGCACATTTTAGGAGTACGTTTATTTGCCTTGCCATCTTGTTAAGGGCCTGCTACACTACATTGTGACGAGGTAATGGGTTAAAAGGCTAAGCCTCTAGGGAAGACTTTTAGTGTGTTAAATTTTGAAGTAGAAAATTTGCCTTTAGCCCACTTCTCTAGGGTATGGGAGATGAGCAACTTTCCCGGCCCCTTTTCATCTAATACATTTAGATTTGTGCCCGGGTTCTGGCTCGTATGATTGTAAGAAATACAAGTGGTTGATTTGCTCTAAATGGCAGACAGAGAGAAGTAGGGTTTTACATGAAATTTCAAGACTTCCACTCTCATCAGTCTGACCAAAGGGTTCAGAATTATTTGACACTTGTATTTTATTTACTCACAAAATCTGCATAAGATTATGCAACAATAATAGTAAAGCAGCTCAATGGCGCCAAAACAAAATATGAATGAAAAACAATGAAATCCGAAAGGATTTACAAGACTTTTGTCTTTCTAGAAGGTTAGCCCCAAGCGAGAAGGGTCACTAAGTGTCCTGGTTTCCAGTTAGTGTTCTTTGGCACTGTCGTGGTGACTTAGCTCATGGCTGTGCTGAAGTTCCTCCGTAGGGATCGGCGAGTGCGGGGTTGGCTGGGCTTGCTTGTCAGGTGAGAGTAGCTCCCAGTCGTTCCGGTTACGGCGTCGCGGGATGGCATGGTTCAGGCGTGGTCTCCTCGCGGATTCTGGGTGCGGGGCGTCTTGGCGGCATTCCCGTCTTGGTGCATGTGAGTCAGGGATGATCTTCCTGCCCACGATGCCCTGCTGATAATCACAGGAGAAGGTGGATGTAGATCTCTATGGCTTAGAGACAAGGGGCTTCAGTCGGCAGGGAATTAGTGGATCCCAACCGGCTAGAAGGCTGCCCTTGTACAATAGCACTAAGAACACATAATCTGAATTTCAGTTAACAAACTGAGATCAGTAAAACATAAAAGGTGATCAAGCCAACATCACTCTCCATCCAATACCTGGAAAGGAATGTTATCATAAAGTGCAAGATTGCAACCCACAGGCTTCCTACTAAAAATATACAAAAGGGTTAGTAGGCATAAAATCCGGTTCTGGTACCAAAAGAGTTAAAGTCAAAAACACACACACACAAATAATCAGTGCACATAAATAGAACAGAATGTTTACCACTTTTTTTCAATAACATATCTACTCCTTATTCATCATTGAACATAGGATCTAGATCAAAAATATGATCTAACAAAAAAACAAATCTCAATCACCAGCCATCAATAATACTCACTAGTTGGGCTATTAGGACTGGCTGGGAGACAGGTTGATTCTGCAATGTTGCTTTGCCAAATTTTGGAGGTATTATAAGAGCGTATGTGTAGGCTAACTTTCCTCACTACTCAAATTTTCCCCTCCCATTTTCAAACAATGAGACCCTGTGATTGGTTTATAGCAGTCGACACGTCACAAGATGATGTCCTAGTATTATGCATAGTAGTACAGAACAATCACGCGCCGGTTACATCATTATCACATGCCGACATTCCTGGATCGGGAAAGGAAGAGTCGTCTTCAAAGGGCGCCAGAGTCGTCTTCAAAGGGAGCCGACTGTGGGTGTTACTTTCTCGTGATGGGAAGGGAGATCGGGCTTCAAAGAGATAAATGCCTTAATCAGCGTCAGTTTGATGTTGAATGGTAATTAAAGTGGCGGCCCGAGAAAAGGGGGGGGGGGTGTATATAAAGAAAGAGGGGTCGTGCGTGATACATTGTCACATACATACGATTCGCTGACAATGCGATGCGATTGTGACGATGCGAGTCATGATTCACATGAAATACTTCCGTCTAGAAATAATTATACTTCTTTCTCTCTATGTACTCAAGTAGCCTAGACCCAATACACGAATTTCACGTGAATCATGACTCGCATCGTCACACTCGCATCGCATTGACAGCGAATCGTATGCAGTGTAGCAGACCTTTTTCTCTCAAAACTACTCTCTTCAAATCACAGCCTGCTATATTTCTTTTCAAAATGCTGTGCCCCTTCCATACGCGTGTGTTTGTGTGTGCCTGCGTGTTGTTTGTGCGCGCGCGCGCGCGCGCGCGCGCGCGTGTGTGTGTGTGTGTGTGTGTGTGTGTGTGTGTGTGTGTGATTTATTTATTAAGACAACTTTTATAGCGCTTAATCTTTAAGCTCTAAAGCTCTGTGTGTGTGTGTGTGTGTGTGTGTGTGTGTGTGTGTGTGTGTGTGTGTGTGTGTGTGTGTGTGTGTGTGTAGTGTAGTGTGTGTGTGTGTGTGTGTGTAGTGTGTGTGTGTGTGTGTGCGTGCGAGTGTGTGTGTGTGTGTATGTGTGTGTGCGTGCGTGTGTGCGTGCGTGCGTGTGTGTGTGTGTGTTTGCGTGTAGTGCGTTCGTGTCTGTGTGTCTCTGTGTGTGCATGAATCATGCCTCACAAATGTCACAATCGATTGCGGTGATCGAATCGTATGCAGTGTAGGGTGCCCTTTAAGTTTCACGTTTACCCTTAAACTTGCCTTAAACGCCACAATTGCTGCCAGTTGCCCGTAACAATGTAAACCATTTTGCTCGACAGCGTGCCATTTTCAAGGACCAAAACCGCAGCTGTAGCGTAAGCTAATGGGCTAAACGGGCATCATTATGTTCCTCTGCAATCCCAACACTTTCAACAGTTTACAGAGACCGTCATTTATTTCAAAAATGCTAGGCCCATTTAGTGCCAACTGACATTTTGTTCTGGTTGCATTTAAGTCCTTGAAATTTAGGACTCTCTAGCTGTCTCTGTCTGTGTCTCTGTCTGTCTGTCTGTCTGTCTGTCTGTCTGTCTCTGTCTCTGTCTCTGTCTCTGTCTCTGTCTCTCTCTCTCTCTCTCTCTCTCTCTCTCTCTCTCTCTCTCTCTCTCTCTCTCTCTCTCTCTCTCTCTCACACACTCTCTCTATCTATCTCTCGAGGCAGCTCTAAACAGCATGCTTTGTTTTTTAAGCAGCCTTTTAAGCTGCAATTCTATAAGTGCAGATAATCTTACGAGTCAGGCGTGTGTGTGTGTGTGTGTGTGTGTGTGTGTGTGTGTGTGTGTGTGTGTGCGTGTGCGTGCGTGCGTGCGTGCGTGTGGAGCCTATAGTTTTGCCGATCTAATCTTGCAGCGTTTAAACGGTCCCTTATACGTACAGAAATAGTCGCAAATAGTGTTGGTTGAGCATAAACAGCAACAGGCTAATTTCATACAACGAAAAGGCAAGGAGTCTTGGGCTGGGTTCACATTAGACGCGTAAGTTCCGTACGGAAAACCCTAAATAAGTGGAAGAAAGAAGGATAAAAGGTTACGCATATAGAGGAAATTCGGACACGTGCGCAAATCTTGTCCCTTCTTTGTTTCACTTATTTATGGATTGCGCACGGGTTTCCGCATGGAATATCCGCTTATGTGTGTGCATGGCCTTATGATTCGGCCAAGGAAGCGTGTGAGTTGGGGGGTTTTATTCCACGATCTCTCAAAAATGGTGCACTATTGTCGCATAAGATATCAAATATTTGGCACCTGTCTGTAATTCAGGTTGTTTGTTTGTTTTGCTTATGTATTTTTGATATAAAAATGTGATTTACTTCGATTGTTTCAGGAAATCAGCTACGTCATCCTCACGCCATCAAAGTGTGAAAGAGAGAATACAACAGTATAATATCCCTGATGACCATACTTCAATATTTAAAGTGATCAAGCACCGCTTATCTGCCCATCAATAGTGCACGATGCTATACTGTTTGTGAGAGTTGCTAGAGGAAGCTCAAGACCACACTTCTACCAGAATGCTTCGTTGATAGATGGCGAGCAGGCGCGTACATGCGCGCGTTTGAGTGTGATCCATGTACAACGTACTATCAAATTCATTACAATAGAGTATTCAATGGAAAGCTCGATACTTCAGTGTTCTGGTAAGAGATAGAATTCACCCCATTCTTTGGTTGTGAACTGTTTGTCCGTAGTTTATATGCACGCTGGCAAATTGACAGACCACTTTAAAACTCGTCGTCAATAGGGCATTTGCCACGAGAGTTCGAACTCTATACAAGACTACTAACTTGCCCGCGCTCGTTCTGCCCGAGTTGCGTTGACCTTTGTAATTCAGGTCTCTAAATTCAATTCAGTGAAATTCAAGATTGCTGGCACGCGGCAAGTGCCTTATTCCAACAGAGTCTTCTCTTAAAGATCCGTGAGGGAGTCGACTCAAGATATATCTAGTGCTTTTGTTGGTTTTTGTGTGTGTATGTTTTTTTGGGGGGGCTGTGGTTCATAAACAGGATTTTTTTTACAGTGACAAAAAATGTAGTGTCGCTGCAAAGAGAGACACAAGTAACTGCATTATAGCTGCCCGAAGCACAAGATTACAATCCGTGTTATGTACATTGGCAGAAGTAACTTCATCACCCGAAGCCCGAAGCACAAGATCACAAGCCGTGTAATGTAAATTGGCAGAAGCAACTTCATCACCAGCCTAGTCGCCATAATGGCAGTCCTCGTCTCGGCCAATGCCTCTCTGGTCATCGCCCTCAACCAGACAGCCGACTGGACAACGGCCGCCCTGGCTTTCTCCATCCAGCGCCATTACCTCAAGGTCATCTGCGCGGTGGGTTTCCCGGGCAACCTGGCGGCCCTCTTGACCGTCAGCCACGTCAGACCGGTCAGCGCGGGCACCTTCTTGGTGGCCCTGCTGGCGGCCAGTGACAGCCTGGCCCTGCTGGTCAAGGTGGTCAGCAACCAGCTGCACCTCTCCCTGCGGCGGACCAACGGTCACTTCTGCCGCAGCCTTCCTCTGGCCAACGTGTGCAGCAGCTTGGCCAACTGGGTGCTGGTCCTCATCGCCTTCGAGCGGCTGGTGGCTGTGAGGTTTCCGATGCTCAGACACCGCTTCCTCAGCAAGCGACGAGTGGGTTACGTCTGTCTGATAGTGCTCCTACTCCTCTTCTCCATCCACGCGCCTATCATGTCAGGGCTGAAGCCCCGACGTAGACAATGCGTGCTGAAAAGGGAGACCGTGTATTACGCTTTGTACGTTTATCCCTGGCTCAACACGTTGCTGTATGCCCTGGTTCCTCTGGTTCTGCTCGTAGTCGTCACCACGGCGCTGTTGGTTTCCCTGCGTAAAGCGAAGCTTCGTCGACGAAATCTGATGGCTGTGAGAACAGCGAACAGCCAAGTTCGCCGGTCTGAACGTGCCGTAACCTCCATGACCATCACTGCTGCCCTGTTCTTCATCCTGATGGTGCTACCCCAGTGCCTCTTCTTCCTCATCATCCGAGACAGTGACGACGATGTCCCGCCCACAGCCAAGGAACGGCTGGTGGAGCAGATCACCTTTCTTCTCGCGGATTCCACCCACGCTCTCAACTTTTATCTCTATTTTCTTAGCGTGCAGCGTTTCAGGAAGTATTTCTTGAAGATGGTGCGGTGCCGCGGACCTTGTGCCGGTTCTGGCGTTGAGGTGCAGTCGTCTGTTTCACGATCTTCTAACAGGGAACCCCAACAGGGGCGTGAGTTGAATAGCGATGGAATCCGAGTGGCTGTGTTGACCGCAGCAGGGAACCCTGTTGGATTGTGAAATGATTTTTGAGGGGGGGGGGGGGGGGGGGGGGGGGGACACAAAGCGTTAGAAGCAATGGTATAATATTTGGAATTTACTGAATTGTTAGTAATCTTACACTAATAAAAGAAATCGACCATGGACTATGGAACTGTGAAAAGAATGGTGAAATTGTCACCCGGTCGGTTTAGACAGTGATTACCCAACCAATTCATTCAGCTTACTCGTTCACTTGCTGTAACTTCATATGGATGAAACTTAGGAACTATTATAAGAAACTCCATTCTGATTTGACATATATGTATATATGGCCGACTGTGTACTTCTTATTGCACAATTTGCAAATGTGTTGAAGTTTTCAATCCTGGAAAACACAGCTTCCAAAAATGTCACCCTCCGGCTCACTTATTTTGTAGTTCTGATCACGCAAAACATGCCGTTTTTCAAGAAACTGACTA
>JAGGCT020002025.1:15000-25000 GCA_017654935.2 Phymorhynchus buccinoides
CGCTATTATTGTTCCAGTGCCAAAGAAACCTAAAGCAGTCACACTTAATGACTATAGACCCGTTGCTTTGACATCCGTTGTTATGAAAGTTTTTGAACGCCTTATTCTCTGCTATTTAAAATCTGTGACTGTCTCTCAAATGGACCCCGTACAGTTTGCTTATCGGGCAAAATGTTGAGGATGCTGTGTCTCTTGGTCTTCATTTCGTTATCCAGCATTTAGAGGAAGCTAATACCTATGCCCGCATTCTTTTCATTGATTTCAGTTCTGCATTTAATACTATTGTCCCCTCTCAACTTATTCAGAAGCTTATTAGTATGGATGTGAATATTGGGTTGTGTAAATGGATTGCAGATTTCCTCCCCAATAGACACCAAATTGTCAGACTTGGCAGTCATGTATCGAAAAAGGTCATTTTGAACACTGGTGCCCCCCAAGGATGTGTATTATCTCCCTTGCTCTTTACATTGTTTACCAATGACTTTCGCTCTGTAAACCCATCTGTTGCAGTTATTAAGTTTTCGGATGACACTACTATGGAGGGGCTCATTACTAATGGCGATGAGGCAGGGTACAGGGATGAAGTTGAAATGATGGTTGACTGGTGTGCCACTAACAATCTTGAGCTCAATGTTTCCAAAACTAAAGAAAAGATAGTTGATTTCAGGAAAAAGAAAACCCCTCTCCCATCATTATCTGTTAAAGGTCAGGTAGTTGAGCAAGTAGAATCATTTAAATTCCTAGGTGTGCACATTTCAAATACATTAAGCTGGGAAGTCAACATCACGTAATTCTGCAAAAAAGCACAGCAGAGACTATATTTTCTAAGACAGCTTAAGAAATTTAGGATAAGTACAGCAGTCTTGACACAGTTCTATGTGTATGCTTTCGTTGTTGTTGGATTGTGTCTTGTGCAAAACCAAAACGATTTCCTTTGTATTACGGTGCATTGGCTGATTAAAGAATCTTGAATCTTGAGTCTTGAATCTTGTTCGGGGGTTCAGTATATTACCGGGGGCTTCAATGAGATTGTTTCCAGGCTGTGTGCCAGTCCTCCAGTCTTTTCATCATCAACATTTGAAACCAGGGGTCCTTGACGGTGACGAATTCATGCATCAACAATCCACAATCTCCCAACGACACGCGGAATCTGTGACTAAACCTGGTTCTCTCGACCATCAGATCCTGCTGCGCGGGCCTTCCGGTGATGTTCCGACAGAAACCCTCCACTTCGCTTCGCATAGACTTGAACACTCGAACCTCTTGGCCGAAAGAGTCGTCTTGCTTTCCAGTTTTCTCATAGAACAATGAACGAAAGTGTCTGTAAATGGCGTACTCTTCTTGGCGATTCTTTTCGAATTCGGCTTTTTGCTCTCGCGTGAAGTTGAAGGAAGGGTACGTGTTCACGTTAAATTTAACGTAGAGCATGTCCGGCAGCGTCCAGGACAACAACCTCTTCAGAAGGACCATGGACTCGTCGTAAGCTTCGGTCAGCATTACCAGGTGAAAGACGCTGGACACGTGCTGGATGGATTGACGGATATACCGTGGGTCGCTGAGGTTCTGGAAGTCCAGGCCAAAGTCGTAGGCCATCTTGCTGTGGGTCTGGGTGCCGTACGGTGTCTCCCACCGTGACATGTTGGACAGGTAGGTCAGCACCGGATCAGGGCCTGCAACACGACTTCAACCCATTACCGCATGGCGTGGATGTGCACATGGGAGATGTCCGGACTTTCCCCACCCGGACTTTTCCCATCGGACTTTTTCCCCACCACAGGACAATTTTCCACCCGTTCTTTTCCCTCCCGGACTTCTCCCACCCGGGCTTTTCCCAGCCGGACTTTACCCACCCGGACTTTTCCCATCGGACTTTTTTCCCACCAGAACAATTTGCCACCCGTTCTTTTCCCTCCAGGAGCCAGGACTTCTCCCACCCGGGCTTTTCCCACCCGAACTTTACCCACCCAGACTTTTCCCACCCGGACTTTTCCCATTGGACTTTTCCCCAACAGAACAATTTCCACCCGTTGTTTTCTCTCACTTCTCCCACCCGGGCTTTTCCCACCCAGAGTTTTCTTCTCACTTGAAAACAACAACCTTCCACCCGTTCTTTTCGCACCCGGCCCTTCCCCATCCTAGGTCTTTTCCCACCCGTTCTTTTCCCACACGGACCTTCCAATCCTAGGTCTTTTCCCACCCGGACCTTCCCCATCCTAGGTCTTTTCCCACCCGTTCTTTTCCCACCCGGACCTTCCCCATCCTAGGTCTTTTCCCACCCGGACCTTCCCCATCCTAGGTCTTTTCCCACCCGGACCTTTCCCATCCTAGGTCTTTTCCCACCCGTTCTTTTCCCACCCGGACCTTCCCCATCCTAGGTCTTTTGACACCCGTTCGTTTCCCACCTGGACCTTCCCCATCCTAGGTCTTTTGACACCCGTTCTTTCCCCACCCGGACCTTTCCCATCCTAGGTCTTTTCACACCCATTCTTTTCCCACCCGGACCTTTCCCATCCTAGGTCTTTTCCCACCCGGACCTTTCCCATCCTAGGTCTTTTCCCACCCGTTCTTTTCCCACCCGCACCTTTCCCATCCTAGGTCTTTTCCCACCCGGACGCTTCCCATCCTAGGTCTTTTCCCACCCGTTCTTTTCCCACCCGCACCATTCCCATCCTAGGTCTATTCCCACCCGGACGTTTCCCATCCTAGGTCTTTTGCCACCCGGACCTTTCCCATCCTAGGTCTTTTCCCACCCGTTCTTTTCCCACCCAGATCTTTCCCATCCTAGGTCTTTTCCCACCCGGACCTTTCCCATCCTAGGTCTTTTCCCACCCGTTCTTTTCCCACCCAGACCTTCCCTATCCTAGGTCTTTTCCCATCCGTTCTTTTCCCACCCAGACCTTCCCTATCCTAGGTCTTTTACCACCCGGACCTTCCCCATCCTAGGTCTTTTCCCACCCGTTATTTTTCCACCCGGACCTTCCCCATCCTAGGTCTTTTCCCACCCGTTATTTTTCCACCCGGACCTTTCCCATCCTAGGTCTTTTCCCACCCGTTATTTTTCCACCCGGACCTTTCCGATCCTAGGTCTTGTTCCCACCCGGACCTTCCCCATCCTAGGTCTTTTCCCACCCGGACCTTCCCCATCCTAGGTCTTTCCCCACCCGGACCTTCCCCATCCTAGGTCTTTTCCCACCAGGACCTTCCCCATCCTAGGTCTTTTCCCACCAGGACCTTCCCCATCCTAGGTCTTTTCCCACACGGACCTTCCCCATCCTAGGTCTTTCCCCACCCGGACCTTCCCCATCCTAGGTCTTTTCCCACCCGGACCTTCCCCATCCTAGGTCTTTTCCCACCAGGACCTTCCCCATCCTAGGTCTTTTCCCACCCGGACCTTCCCCATCCTAGGTCTTTTCCCACCAGGACCTTCCCCATCCTAGGTCTTTTCCCACCCGGACCTTCCCCATCCTAGGTCTTTTCCCACCCGGACCTTCCCCATCCTAGGTCTTTTCCCACCAGGACCTTCCCCATCCTAGTTCTTTTCCCACCCGGACCTTCCCCATCCTAGGTCTTCTCACACCCGTTCTTTTCCCACCCGGACCTTCCCCATCCTAGGTCTTTTCCCACCCGGACCTTCCCCATCCTAGGTCTTTTCCCACCCGTTCTTTTCCCACCCGGACCTTCCCCATCCTAGGTCTTTTCCCACCCGTTCTTTTCCCAACCCGGACCTTTCCCATCCTAGGTCTTTTCCCACCCGTTCTTTTCCCACCCGGACCTTCCCCATCCTAGGTCTTTTCACACCCGTTCTTTTCCCACCCGGACCTTCCCCATCCTAGGTCTTTTCACACCCGTTCTTTTCCCACCCGGACCTTTCCCATCCTAGGTCTTTTCCCACCCAGACCTTTCCCATCCTAGGTCTTTTCCCACCCGTTCTTTTCCCACCCGCACCTTTCCCATCCTAGGTCTTTTCCCACCCGGACGCTTTCCCATCCTAGGTCTTTTCCCACCCGTTCTTTTCCCACCCGCACCTTTCCCATCCTAGGTCTTTTCCCACCCGGACGTTTCCCATCCTAGGTCTTTTCCCACCCGTTCTTTTCCCACCCGAACCTTTCCCATCCTAGGTCTTTTCCCACCCGGACCTTTCCCATCCTAGGTCTTTTCCCACCCGTTCTTTTCCCACCCAGACCTTCCCCATCCTAGGTCTTTTACCACCCGGACCTTCCCCATCCTAGGTCTTTTCCCACCCGTTATTTTTCCACCCGGACCTTTCCGATCCTTGGTCTGTTCCCACCCGGACCTTCCCCATCCTAGGTCTTTTCCCACCCGGACCTTCCCCATCCTAGGTCTTTTCCCACCAGGACCTTCCCCATCCTAGGTCTTCTCACACCCGTTCTTTTCACACCCGGACCTTTCCCATCCTATGTCTTTTCCCACCCAGACCTTCCCCATCCTAGGTCTTTTCCCACCCGTTTTTTCCCACCCGGACCTTCCCCATCCTAGGTCTTTTCCCACCCGTTCTTTCCCCACCCGGACCTTTCCCATCCTATGTCTTTTCCCACCCGGACCTTCCCCATCCTAGGTCTTTTCCCACCCGTTATTTTCCCACCCGGACCTTTCCCATCCTAGGTCTTTTCCCACCCGTTCTTTCCCCACCCGGACCTTTCCCATCCTAGGTCTTTTCCCACCAGGAGCTTTCCCATCCTAGGTCTTTTCCCACCCGTTCTTTTCCCACCCGGACCTTTCCCATCCTAGGTCTTTTCCCACCAGGACCTTCCCCATCCTAGGTCTTTTCCCACCAGTACCTTCCCCATCCTAGGTCTTTTCCCACCAGGACCTTCCCCATCCTAGGTCTTTTCCCACCAGTACCTTCCCCATCCTAGGTCTTTTCCCACCCGGACCTTCCCCATCCTAGGTCTTTTCCCAACCGGACCTTCCCCATCCTAGGTCTTTTCCCACCCGGACCTTCCCCATCCTAGGTCTTTTCCCACCCGGACCTTCCCCATCCTAGGTCTTTTCCCACCAGGACCTTCCCCATCCTAGTTCTTTTCCCACCCGGACCTTCCCCATCCTAGGTCTTCTCACACCCGTTCTTTTCACACCCGGACCTTCCCCATCCTAGGTCTTTTCCCACCCGGACCTTCCCCATCCTAGGTCTTTTCCCACCCGGACCTTTCCCATCCTAGGTCTTTTCCCACCCGTTCTTTTCCCACCCGGACCTTTTTTTTTCCCATCCTAGGTCTTTTCCCACCCGTTCTTTTCCCAACCGGACCTTTCCCATCCTAGGTCTTTTCCCACCCGTTCTTTTCCCACCCGGACCTTTCCCATCCTAGGTCTTTTCACACCCGTTCTTTTCCCACCCGGACCTTCCCCATCCTAGGTCTTTTCACACCCGTTCTTTTCCCACCCGGACCTTTCCCATCCTAGGTCTTTTCCCACCCGGACCTTTCCCATCCTAGGTCTTTTCCCACCCGTTCTTTTCCCACCCGGACCTTTCCCATCCTAGGTCTTTTCCCACCCGGACCTTCCCCATCCTAGGTCTTTTCCCACCCGTTCTTTTCCCACCCGGACCTTTCCCATCCTAGGTCTTTTCCCACCCGGACCTTTTCCCATCCTAGGTCTTTTCCCACCCGGTCTTTTCCCACCCGGACCTTCCCCATCCTAGGTCTTTTTCCCACCCGGACCTTCCCCATCCTTTTTCCCACCCGGACCTTTTCCCATCCCGGTCTTTTCCCACCCGGACCTTCCCCATCCTAGGTCTTTTCCCACCCGGACCTTCCCCATCCTAAGGTCTTTTCCCACCCGTTATTTTTCCACCCGGACCTTTCCGATCCTTGGTCTGTTCTCCCACCCGGACCTTCCCCATCCTAGGTCTTTTCCCACCCGGACCTTCCCCATCCTAGGTCTTTTCCCACCCGGACCTTCCCCATCCTAGGTCTTCTCACACCCGTTCTTTTCACACCCGGACCTTTCCCATCCTATGTCTTTTCCCACCCAGACCTTCCCCATCCTAGGTCTTTTCCCACCCGTTCTTTTCCCACCCGGACCTTCCCCATCCTAGGTCTTTTCCCACCCGTTCTTTCCCCACCCGGACCTTTCCCATCCTATGTCTTTTCCCACCCGGACCTTCCCCATCCTAGGTCTTTTCCCACCCGTTCTTTTCCCACCCGGACCTTCCCCATCCTAGGTCTTTTCCCACCCGTTCTTTTCCCCACCCGGACCTTTCCCATCCTAGGTCTTTTCCCACCCGTTCTTTTCCCACCCGGACCTTTTCCCATCCTAGGTCTTTTCCCACCCAGACCGTTTCCCATCCTAGGTCTTTACCCACCCGTTCTTTTACCTTACCCATCCACCCGGACCTTTCCCATCCTATGTCTTTTCCCACCCAGACCTTCCCCATCCTAGGTCTTTTCCCACCCGTTCTTTTCCCACCCGGACCTTCCCCATCCTAGGTCTTTTCCCACCCGTTCTTTTCCCACCCGGACCTTTCCCATCCTATGTCTTTTCCCACCCGGACCTTCCCCATCCTAGGTCTTTTCCCACCCGTTCTTTTCCCACCCGGACCTTCCCCATCCTAGGTCTTTTCCCACCCGTTCTTTTCCCACCCAGATCTTTCCCATCCTAGGTCTTTTCCCACCCGGAGCTTTCCCATCCTAGGTCTTTTCCCACCCGTTCTTTTCCCACCCGGACCTCCCACCCATCCTAGGTCTTTTCCCACCCGGACCTTCCCCATCCTATGTCTTTTCCCACCCGGACCTTCCCCATCCTATGTCTTTTCCCACCCGGACCTTCCCCATCCTAGGTCTTTTCCCACCCGGACCTTCCCCATCCTAGGTCTTTTCCCACCCGTTCTTTTCCCCCACCCGGACCTTCCCCATCCTAGGTCTTTTCACACCCGTTCTTTTCCCACCCGGACCTTCCCCATCCTAGGTCTTTTCCCACCCGTTCTTTTCCCACCCGGACCTTTCCCATCCTAGGTCTTTTCCCACCCGGACCTTCCCCATCCTAGGTCTTTTCCCACCCGGACCTTCCCCATCCTAGGTCTTTTCCCACCCGTTCTTTTCCCACCCGGACCTTCCCCATCCTAGGTCTTTTCACACCCGTTCTTTTCCCACCCGGACCTTTCCCATCCTAGGTCTTTTCCCACCCGGACCTTTCCCATCCTAGGTCTTTTCCCACCCGTTCTTTTCCCACCCGGACCTTTCCCATCCTAGGTCTTTTCCCACCCGTTATTTTCCCACCCAAGTCTCGAATGTGTGTAATGAAACTGTGTAATGAAACTGTTCTTTTCCCACCCGCACCTTTCCCATCCTAGGTCTTTTCCCAACCGTTCTTTTCCCACCCAAGTCTCGAATGTGTGTAATGAAACTGTGTAATGAAACTGTGTTGTGAAAATGTTGTGTGTGTGTGTGTGTGTGTGTGTGTGTGTGTGTGTGTGTGTGTGTTGTGTGTGTGTGTGTGTGTGTGCGTGTGTGCGTGCGTGCGTGCGTGCGTGCGCGCGCGCGCGCGCGCGCGCGTGTGTGTGTGTGTGTCCGTGGACCAGACCTGATCTATGCACAAGTCCAGAAAGTGTAGTTTCTGCTTGGCATTGCCCACAATTTATTTTCTTGTTTTCAACATTTGAATTCTGAGCGCTGATCAACTTGTATTTCCAAAGTTTTGTTTTAGATTTCTCAGAGTATCAATGAATTGAATGATTAATAATCCAATAAGTTTAAACTGTTTGCACATTTGCAAACAAACACGTACACACAGAGAGAGGTACAGAGAGAGAGAGAGAGAGAGAGAGAGAGAGAGAGAGAGAGAGAGAGAGAGAGAGAGAGAGAGAGAGAGAGAGAGAGAGAGAGAGAGAGAGAGAGAGAGAGAGAGAGAGAGAGAGAGAGAGAGAGAGAGAGAGAGAGAGAGAGAGAGAGAGAGAGAGAGAGAGAGAGAGAGAGAGAGAGGAGAGAGAGAGAGAGAGAGAGAGAGAGAGAGAAATACGAAATACGAAATACGAATGTTTTATTGAGGGTAAAAAGGATCAGCTACAATAGCTTCTTTACACCTTGCCCTCTCACTCACACATTCATACCATGCATCAAGCAAAGAAAATTTGACATAAAACAATCAAGTCAAGAAAATGGAACAAAATTGGCACATGAAATAATTGAAAAAAAATCAAAAATGGGAATTAAAAGCAAACATGGATAATAATTAACAATGGTGAACTTGAATTGGTAGTTTAAATTGAGTACAAAAAAAGGGAAACCATTTTGAGACAATGCCAATTTTTCAGAATAAAACCACTTTTAAGGAAGAACACCGAACATTTTTATAAGATAACATGGGAATATGAGAGAGGGACGGAGAGAGAGAGAGAGAGAGAGAGAGATAGAGAGAGAGAGAGAGAGAGAGAGGGGAGAGAGAGACAAGAGAGAGAGAGAGAGAGAGAGAGAGAGAGAGAGAGAGAGAGAGAGAGAGAGAGAGAGAGAGAGAGAGAGAGAGAGAGAGAGAGAGAGAGAGAGAGAGAGAGAGAGAGAGAGAGAGAGAGAGAGAGAGAGAGAGAGAGAGAGAGAGAGAGAATTTGAAAAATGAAGACTGAAAAACTTTATTACATAAGTATTAAGAATTTGGGCCGGGCCCATTCTTCCAATCTGTCCTTGAGACGAAAACTAGACTAATACAAAACAATTAGACAAACAGATATAGGCATGTATGATGAAGCAAGGCATCAAAGAGAGAGAGAGAGAGAGAGAGAGAGAGAGAGAGAGAGAGAGAGAGAGAGAGAGAGGAGAGAGAGAGAGAGAGAGAGAGAGAGAGAGAGAGAGAGAGAGAGAGAGAGAGAGAGAGAGAGAGAGAGAATTTGAAAAATTTAACTTTATTTTTCAAGGTTAAAGATTTTAGGCAACGCCTAGTCTTCCAGAGAGAGAGAGAGAGAGAGAGAGAGAGAGAGAGAGAGAGAGAGAGAGAGAGAGAGAGAGAGAGAGAGAGAGAGAGAGAGAGAGAGAGAGAGAGAGAGAGAGAGAGAGAGAGAGAGAGAGAGAGAGAGAGAGAGAGAGAGAGAGAGAGAGAGAGAGAGAGAGAGAGAGAGAGAGAGACAGAGAGAGACAGAGAGAGAGACAGAGAGAGACAGAGAGAGACAGAGAGAGACAGAGAGAGACAGAGAGAGAGGGGAGAGAGAGAGGGAGAGTCAGAGACAGAGAGACAGAGAGAGACAGAGAAAGAGACAGAGACATAGACAGAGAGATAGACAGAGAGATAGAGAGACACATAAAAAGAGAGAGAGAGAGAGAGAGACACAGAGAGAGAGAGCGTTCACCCACCCGGTATTCGTCTCAAGTCCATCCGACTTTTACTGAAATAGAACCCAGACACAAAGCGCTGCAGCGGTTCTCGCACGATGCTGACGAACAGAGAATCCTCGGGCAGAAAGTGCCTCACGCTCTCCTCGTGGAAACGAACGTGGTCGGTGAGCATGTCGTAGTGGTCCACGCCAGGGGGCAACGGACGGTAGTCCTCTATCCAGGGTTTCTTAAACGCAGGCGTCTGCTTCGTCAGGTCCTTGCGGACGGCCACCGAGAGGTTGTGCGTGAGGGCGTATCGGTTTAAGATGGATCTCAGCGTGAGCGATCCGGTTTTGTGGGTCTGAAAGAGATTTTCTTAAATGTATAATATATACATTTTAATTCGATGGCTTGGAGTCAAAACGGACTATCTTTAGATGGTCCATTGACGTATTATTGGATTTATTACAAAAACTAATAACTTGTATCAAACAATGACTGCAGAAATATATAAAGGGGGTTTAGCTTTTTATATTTCAACAGTCTTTTTGTTATACAAGTTATTAGTTTTCGTAATAAGTTTCAATAATATGTCAATGGACTATCTAAAGATAGTCTGTTTTGACTCCAAGCCATCGTTATAGTAGATTTGAAATAAAATCTCAATATACTACTATGCACCATGCCTCTGATCCAAAGGACTTAAAAAGTTAATGCAAAACTAGTACCATTTGATTTGTTTT